>PVIR01011752.1:0-46365 GCA_004026965.1 Petromus typicus
GTACTAGTAAAAATAAAAACTGGGAAAAATAAAATGGATTTTATTTTATATAGGGTTTAGTACAACCCTACAAAAAGGGTTATAACTTTTTAAAGAAAAAATTTAAAAAGAAAACAAGGAAAGAGGAACTTCAGTGCTTCAGATCTTCCTTGAGTACCCAGTGACAGTGAGGCCTGGCAGTAACTAGAATCAAAGCTGAGGGTGGAACAGAACGGAGCCCATGGGGGCTGCAGAGAACACAGTGGCCCGTGGGGAGAGCAGGACCGCCAGCTGCCAAGGCCCCTTGGCACTCACAAAGCCCATTGGCGGCAGTTTTGATCCCCTGGAAGCAGATGCTAAGCCAACATTCCGAGCACAGCACTGTGTCTGGGAGATGACTGCACCGAAGAGGGGCGGGAAGGAGACACGCTTTGCATCATTAGGCAAACGTCCATGGGGCAACCGGGACTCGGTCCCGCAGGGGAGCCCCGCAGCAGTGTCAGAGCTGCCCTCCCAGAGGACAAGCAGGCACTCGGAGCTTCTATACCAAACGCCATCTGTCAGCAGAGCGGGGAGCCCCCCCGGGGGACGTGTGTGGCCACCACTTCCAGCCTGCGCTGCACACAGATATCTAGGAGGCTCCAAAGGGAGAGATTCTCACACTGAGAGGCAGACTCCAGCAGCTTGAAGCTGGAGATGGCACCTGTGGGGAGGACACAGCAGGGCATGGAGGAGGCACGGAGTCAGAGCCCGGGCCTCTTCTCTCCCCTGCACTGCTTCTTCCTTCATCTGCCAGCCCTGCTCTGATTCAACCACATTCTCTTGCCTGTCACCAGCTTCCAGGCCTCCTGAGTCTCACCTGCTGACCCACCAGCTGTCCCAGGTCCCCCCGGTGCTCGGAAGTCACTCTCCCCGTCACCCCACTCCATGAAGGAGATACGAAGATCAGTGTGACACAAAGAACCACGCAGTCAAAACGTGCCCTGCGCTCTGAAGGAAGCAGCGCAGCCCACGTGGACTTTAACTCCTTTTCTCGACCCTGGGAAACCGGGGTCTGTATTCTGGGGGGTCTGGGCTCAGGGTCACACAGAAAGGACCTGGCAGGACAGGGATTCTGGTCTCTCAATTCAAATCTCACATTCTTTTAAATACATGAAGTCACCAAGTCTGTCTGAGGCAGCCAGAAAACATCACAGATCAGAAAAGTCAGTAATCTGCATATTTCCATTGTGGTTTTTTTTCTTTTAAAACAAGATTTTGTCAAGTCCCCACACTGTCCAGACTGGGCTCAAGCTTGAGATTCTTCTGCCTCAGCTTCCCAGGGGGCCAGATTACAGGTGAGCCCTACTCTGTCTGGATAGCTTTCACACTTTAAGGAATTAAAGGGAAATATTCATGTAACTCATGGGCCTGCCCCAAATCCAAGGCCCCTAGTAAGCTCATCCCACCCTAGTGACTCAAACCACTCTATAAATTAGGAATTCAACCCTTCACTCTCCCAGCCACTGGAAGTGTAGTCAACAGCCCTGGGCCATCGACCATCTCTTGGAAGTGCCAGCTGCAAAGACCGGCCTGGCTGATGGTCCCACCCACACTTGGTGGCAGATCTGTCCCTGACCCAGGTGGCAATTCCAAGGGATTTTAAGCCTTCTTGTGCTCCGCTTGTGAGCGGCTGAGGCTCCTGTGGCACTGATTGTGGCTCATTTCTTCTTCTGCCCAAATCCTCCTCGTCTTCTCTCCCCACAGGGGTTAATCCACAGCCCTCCTCTGGACAACTCCTGCACACACCTACCCACTTCCTCATAAACACACTGCCAGATGCCCAAGTCAGGGACAAGGACCACGAGCCAGCACCCAAGTGTCCAGACTACTGGCCATATGGTACCCCATGAAGGAGACTCCTCCCCCTAGTACTCATTTCCTAGGGCTGCTGTAAAACAAGAGCAGGTGCTGGTGTCCCAATGGCACAGTATTTCGTCTCTCAGGTTCTGACTCTGCTGACCCCACCCCGGCCTGGGCCTCTGTGGTTCCTTGGGAAGTGCTGCCCTCCTCTCCACCTGTTTTTTGACCAGTCTCCTCCCTTTAGCAAGGAAATGAGTCATACCAGAATGGGAGTCCCCTACTTCAGTCTGATCTCATCGGACCAAATCTTATCCGATATGACCCTGTTCCCACATAAGCGCTCAGCCTGAGGACTTAGAGGTTCGGGTTTCAACTTCTCAAGTTCAGGGTGAATGATTTCACTTTCAACTCAGTTCCTCCCAAAGAAAACACCTCTTAAGTGCCAGCTAAGAGATGAAATGAGCAGGGCACATGGGCAGCAGCACGCCCAACCATGGCAAAGCACGCAGGTACCTGCCACCAGCCTCCCTCGCTGGGCTCATCCTGAGAATCATATTGCAGCCCAGGTGGCTGCTTCTCACTGTCAGTGCTGTCACAGGGATGACAAGTATCTATCTATCATGTGCAGGGGAGGGAGGCTCGTTCCGACCTGGGACATGTGGGAGGCTTCTGGGAGAGGCGTTTGGGGAGCGCATGAATTTACTATAACCAAGCACCGCAGACTGGTGGCTTCAACGGCAAAACTTCCGGCCCCTGTGCTGAGGCTGGAAGGCTGAGATCCGGGGCTCAGTGGGGTGGCCCCTCCAGGGCCTCGCTCCTTGGCTGTCACTGTTGTTCTCTCCCTGTGTGTCCACGTGATCATGCCAATGCGTGTGTCCGTGTCCACTCTCCTCTCTTTATGAGGACACTAGTCATCTTGGAGCACAGCCACTCAAATGACCTCATTTTCCCTTAATTACCTCTTTAATGTTCCTGTCCCCATACAGAATCACATTCTGCGAAACTAGGGTTAAGCATTCAACATGTAAGTTTTGTGGAGGACACGATTCGGTCCAGAACAGGAAGAGAGACAGTGCCAGGATCCAAATGTACCTTCACCGCGCAACCTGCTCACTCCATCTCTTTTCATCCCTGAGACTTGAGGGGAGAGGGCTTCCTATCTTTCTTGCCTTGAGGGCACTGTGAAAAATACATCCTAAAACAAAACTAGCTCCTAAACACCTGTCCCCAAGTGATGGAGGGGTCTCTGCTGGAAATAAGCATCAAAGTCCAGGAGAATCTTTGTATTCTGCAGACCTGACTTACAAGGTAAAGTGGCATGCAGATTTCTTATTTAATAAATTCCCACAGAAAATTAGTTTTTCACAGTGGGGAGAATTTCAAGGCTTGCTGAGATGAGCGGGCAGGATCTAATCACTGCTGGGGCTTTGTACATACACCAGGCATTGCCGATCTCCGGATGATCCAATTACTCTGCAGAGGCCCGTGGCCTTACCTGCATACTAATCTCGAGACAGGGGAGCAAGAAACACACTGGCCTTTTCGGGAAGCTGCAGACACACATGCTTCCCTTGCTGACCTTCTGCCAATTACATTCATCTCAATTCTGTTAGCTCATCTTTTGCCCGAAGGTGACATATGCCCTGGCTTAGAGGGAAATGTAACTCCCCAGCTTCACTCAGCAAGGAGCAGGGGCACCAGCTCCAGCGGGCACAGACAGGAGCCCATTCCTCAAGGTTCCCCTGTGCTCCCTGGCAGTAACCTCCAATGAATTCAGGGAAATGCAGCTTTCCTGGGGAAGATCTGTGTCCAAATCGGCCAAGATCTGGAAAATAGGATGTTTTAGTGGGGAGAGGAGAGGCGAAGTGATGAAATAGGTCTGGACATCTAAGGTCAAGCACAGGTTTCAGTATTAGAGGTGACTCAGGAGAAGCAGGTTGGCTTTGTGGAGCCATTGGGTTCTGGAAGGTGGCGCGGGAGAGGCCAGGTCTTCCAACACTGCCAACATAGACAGTGGCTTCCCTTGGCCTCTCCTCACCTCCTCCCTCCTTCATCAGCTACTTGCTCCTGTCTGAACAAGGTTAGGTTATTTTACAGCTGAGAGAGAGGAGCAGAGAGTAAGAATGCCCAGTAGACACTCTTCTGCAAAGGGGATCTTGTTAGTGGCATGGGGCGGGCTCTCAGGGGCATGGGAACAGGAGGAAGGCCAGGCTCGCCAAACACAGCTTCTCAAAGGGACAGCGTGATATCGCGACAGAAACAAAGGAGCAGACCGGAGACTACTCTGGCATGTGTTGGTTCAGGGGATTTTCTACCCTGAAAAACAGACTGAGTTTTCTCTGCATTTTCCAGGAAAGCAGGAGACACGGAGACACACACACACACACACACACACACACACACACACACACACACACACCACCTCCGAGATACAGGCAGTCAATCAGGTCGGTACAGTCCAAGACGAGGCTGGAGTTCCATATCCACCCTGGGGGTTAGAAATGTGTGTACGTGTGTAGGGTGAGTTCGGATGGCTGATCACAGCAGAAAACCATGACAGCCACAAGGTGAGGTAGCAGGATGGTCATTTCCAGAGAATTGAGAGTCTGTGGGGGAAGGGTGTGGAGCTAAGCCATTCACTGGGTGAAAGCTTTTTAATTCAGAGTGTAAAGACTGGCAATGATGTGCCAGACACTGGGCTTGGAATTGAAGGGCTAAGTGTAGACAGGGGTGGGAAATTTTCTAAAGACTTCTTCCCTCATAGTAAAATGACGGAATATTTCTTCAAAGAAAGGCAGCCTCATATTACTCTGTGGAAAAATAAAGGCTTGTAGTCATTGGAGTTTAGGTTTAAAATCTAGCTCTGCTATTGTTCAACTGAGGAGTTTGATGCTGAAGGTCTCTGAGACTCTGTTTACTGTCAAAAAAATGGGCATATTAATTCTTACTTAATGGGTCTATTCTATGAGTGCCAACCCCTCTGCCTCGCTCTCTTCCATCAGGAATATGTATAATAATATACATATTATAATATGTATAATCTATACATATTAATGTATACTAATTCAAGGCTGACAACAATAATCAGCAACAGTCAGGACCTAGAGCTTACAACCTGAGAAACAGAGAATGCCATTCACTTATTCATTCATCCACTCAACATTCACTACATCTGTCTATGTTACAGACAAGGTGATATGAATAACTACAACTAACAACGGGAGATTAGAAGTGAGATCAGAAGTACCAGGGTCTAAGAAAATTTAAAGGTCAGGTAAGTCACTTCTAGTTGGAAAATCAAAGAAGATTTGAAAGGAGTCCAGAAAATTTACAAATCTGTTGGCATATGGAGGGATGGAGTTTCCAGCACTGGCTGCAAAAGTAATAAGGTGGGAAATCTGAGGACAAAAACAAGATCCATTTGGGAGTGGCTCACGATCTATGAAACAGCATTACCCCATGAAAATTTCTGGGGGTGACAGAAACGTCCTGTACTGTGTCTTCACTGTCCCCTACACGCACAAGCTCTGGGTACCTGTGACACACTTGGAATGGGGATGCTATGACTGAAAACATGGGTTTCTCCTTTTAATTAATTTAAATGTAAAGGTAAAGGCCTCTTGAAATGGTCACAGTATTGCCAAAGGCTGTTATGGGCAAACATCCAGACCTGTGGGATCAGATGATGGACGGTACGGACAATCCTACTAAGGGGATGAGTGTCAACCTGAGATGCGAAGACATCAGGTTCAGCTCTGGGAAGACATGGCTAGCTGCAGAGTACAAGATGAGCTGGAGAGGGAATGCCAGCAGGTAGCTTAAAAGCTTCCTGGGGCCTAAAGCTGTTCAAGAGAGCCGTGATTGGAGTCTGACTCAGTGACGATGATGAAGGGGAGGAGATAATGGGTAGGAAAATCAGCCTCCACCTATGACCTTTGAGTGACACTGAGAGGGACAGGGAGATGAAGGTGGCTGGACAATGCTATGATGTGAGACTTAGTTAACCTATGTCCCAGGTCCTCCTGATGGAAGAGAGCGAGGCAGAGGGGTTGGCACTCATAGAAGTGAAGAAGTATTGCTGGGACCCAAGGCAGTGATGAGAGGTAAAAAGACAGCTCTCTTCTCTGTCTCCTGGGCCTCCCAAAGCCGACACTGCTCTGTCATCTCTCCCCAGGGGAAGATTTCTCTTTATTTAATTTCCCAAGGTCATCAAAGCTGTGGACATGTGGCTTTTTGGAACCCAAGGCCCAGAGGTCTGCAGCGAGCTCCCGTAGCTTCCTGGATACCCAGTGGCTGTTATGATTCCTTCCAGGCAGACAGGGCTCATTTGGCATTCCTGGCACTGTCCACCCCTCTCATGTCCTTCTTGGAGCTAGCCGCCAGGTCCCCAAGATCCCTGCATGACTTGCTGAAGAATGGTGATTTGTTTTTGTCCTGTTAGCTTCTTTAAAGGACAGAAACAGATTGCTGGGCTGGAGGGAGGTCCTGGGAAGAATACGGATGAGGAACGGGCTACGTGAGGTGGGAGTAGGGAGGCTGCCAGGGGCAATCTGGGCAATAGACTCCTGGTGGGTTTCTAGTCTGGGGCAAGAGGGCTAAGGAGGAAAGAGAACCTCCTTCCTTGTACACGTGTCTGCAGAAAGACAGTTGCTGGAGGAATTTTCTCTTCTATCCCTTTCTTGTTTGTTTTGTGCCTGGAAAAACACTCTCTATTCTTCCCTCCTCTGAAGAATTCATTCACATTTATAACAAATAAGGTATTGAGCATCTAGGATACACCTGGCATGGTGCTACAAACCAAGTGAAGCCCAGTGGCAGCCCTAGGTAGGCTCCCATACCTCACCTCATCCGGGAAATCTACAGCCATCAGCAAACTTATATACTCATCAATTAACTGCCTCATAGAGGTATCACTACAAATTCAGATGATGCTCCTGATGGAACCCTTGCCACCTTAGTAGCATGTTAATTCGGGTCACCTGGGTAATGTCCCCATCCCCTCTAGAATCTTCTGGGGGGTCCATGAAACCATAATTCCCAATGTCAGTGATACAACCTGTCTGTAAGGAGGACTTACAAATCAGCCAGACACCAGCATCAGCACCTTGCCCAGTCTGGGTACTTCTTCCTTTCTGTTCAACAGCAGATTTTCTGTCTGCTCCCAGAGATCTGAAGATTCCTGCTGCCTGGTTTGGCTCCTCTGCATTAGTCCAGCAGTGACTCCAACTTTGTTTCAATTCTGCCTTGGAATCTTCACTAATATCCTTCTCACATACAGATGCAGCTTGTCACTCATTGTTTTCAGGAGTCCCCCTCTGACTTAATGGATGGACTGGATCAGCTCTAAACACCAGGGATGGCTCCAGCAGGACATGATCTCCTCCAAAGTGCCCTCAGCCCTGGGTGCATCCATTTGAGTGATTCATACAGTTCCCCAAGAGATCTCCTCCCCACTAGACCAAGAGAAGGGGGCCATGTTTGTATTTCTCCTCAGCACCTATCAACATCAGCTTTCAGCACACAGAGGGTCTAATGGAACTATTTGCTGGTCTGAATTAATGACTTAAGCAGATCAAGATGGTTAAACCCATTGTTTGTGAATTTGTGTGGCATGGGCTAAAAAATCTGGACCTGCCACTCACTGGCTGAGTAATCATGGACAAGTTGTTCAACAGCCCTGTAACTCTTTGTATTCCAGGGGAAAATAATGTTGAGACTAGAACTCACATACATTGTGGGGAGGATTCAATACAATTTTACATATAAGGCCCCCACAAAAGCACTTGGCACAATTGTTCCTTATTACCATCCCTGAAAATCAAATAGGATGGTGAACTCTGTTCCCCTGAATCATTCTTTAGGTGAGGATGCATCAGAGGTCAATTGATTATGTGTATGAGCAAGATGGCCCTGAGATGTTTGAGGACCACATTGCAGTGTCCTCTCCCTGCCCTCAAGGAGCAAGCGAGATAGGATCCTCTCTGATGCACAGAGGTTGTATCTAAAATTCTGACATTCTAGAGAAACTCACATCCAGAGCCACAAACTCAAGTCAGTAACAATCTAATGTGACTCCAGCTGCACTCGAGGCAGGAGGAGTTAAACACATTGCAATAAAAAGCATGATTTACTGCTTGTCTTGTGTTGTAATTTCACATATGTCTATGATCAGCTGGGGGAAAAACAACTGGGGCACCAGGGCACTCTTGAGGATGAACAATCAATCTCCGGAGAAACTTGTAGTGGAGATAAGAAGGTTAGCTCACTTGATCCCAGCTGGGAGAGGCTGCCCAGTGGTGTGCCGCTGTCCGGGGTGCTGAAGTGGATCCTCTAACCCAAACTCTTTTCCAGTAAGTACAGCAAACCTCTAGCACGGCTGCTCCCTATCCTCCCATGTGCTTTTGCAGATTCAAAGCTGAATTTTGAGAATAACATTATGTTACCCACATGTTTCCCGTGAGGTGGCGATGATAGGAATATGAAATATTAAAGATTTAGTATCTCAGAGCCTTTGAGGAGACTGGATAGAGATTCAAAGGGAAGGAGGCAGAGAGGAATGGCTGTCCTGCTTAAAGAGGGTGGGTGGACTTGAATGGAGAGGAGGGAAGAAGAGCCTTTGACTGCAAGAAAGGGAGTACTGTAGGATGAGAGGAAAAAGCAGAGGTTTGTGCAGCTGCAAGAAAAGAAGGAAACTGGGGATTAAAAGTAGAGTTTGGGAAGCAGAGAAGATGCCATCAGATCCTTTCCATGTTCCTGATGTGGGAGGGCAGTGGCCCCAAATGCTGGAAAGTTAACCCTTATTTGAGAGATTCTGCTTATTTTCCTTCACCCTAGACATAAACCTCAGCCAATGGCATGGTGCTGTACAACCCTTGCCCTTAGTTGGATGCATCCAGACTAGATTTAGGCTGTGTTCACATACTTGTTTACCCTTTTCATCTTTTGTATACCCCTCAGCTACTTCTCCTGTGAGCACTATGCTAATCATCTAATAAGAATCCCTCTTAGCTTCTATTTTAGGGCACCCAACTATATCAGTCAGTGCTCATCAAAATATACTTAATGCAAGATATATAAATACATAAGGATTTAGCAGGTTGGCTTACAATTGGCCCTGCAGTCAGGAGTGGAAGAGTGCAGGAGAACTGTGTGACTGATGGAGATTTGAAAGATCCAGTTGAAGGCGAAAGGCCTAGAGCACACTGTAGTGTCCCATGGGGGTCCATATCAAGAGGCTGAAGGGTTTGCAATGGAAGGCTGAAGGGTCTGTGCTGGAAGCCAGGAGACCATGTCCAAGGTGAAGGTGAAGCCTGGAGTTCCTCCAAAAACACACAAGTGAGCCTTCTTTCTTCTTTGTGCTTTCCTACCACTCAGGTGACAAGTCCTCCTAGGGTGGGTCTTCTGTCTGCAGTATGTCCCCTCAGGCACAATAGAACTATCCTGATCCAATTGAGTGGGATTCAGTTTCATACTCAAGTTGACATAAGCAGTTAACTATCACACGAACCTATGAGAGGGCTGTTGCCTTAATGAGACCTTCCTCCTCTGTGTTCCTGTTTCCTGAAGGTCTCAGAAACACAGATCCGGTTCTTGCATTCTTTCATACGTGTGTGTGTGTGGGGGGGGGTCTCTCTGCCTCTCTCTGTGCATATCCATCTGTGTCTCATCTGTGTCTGTCCGTCTGTCTGTCTGTCTGTCTCTCTCTCTCTCTCTCTCTCTCTCTCTCTCTCTCTCTCCTTTCTGTCTGCCAAGGACTAAGCAGCTTTCCTCTGCCGGGTGCTCTCACCAGGTCAGTTCTGGAACCAGCTGACTATGAAATGAACCCTTTGACACTGGGAAACAAAATAAACTTCCCCGCTTTTAAGTTGCAGATGTCAGGCACTTTATTCCAGTACTGAAAATGGTGACCAATACAAATGTTAAATTGTCTCCACTGAGCTCAAACTCGCAATCCTCCCGCCTCAGTCTCACTGACTCTCAGGATTCTTAGTATGCGCCAGCATACCCAGTTCTTTCTGTGCATGTGTCTGCGTGTGGGTGTGTGTGTTCTTTTCAATACACAAACGTGCCTCTCAAGCTCTGATGATATCTGAGGTTACTTTTAAGCTCCGTAAAATAGTAAATAACTCCATGTTCAATTCCAATAGTAGTGATAGATAGCTTCAATGCATCCAGACACATCGATTCCAAACTGCTTTATGAGTTGTACCATTTAATCCTTCCAATGTCCTTATAGCCAGTCACCAAGGAGGAGACTAAGTCCATGAGGGACAAAGTAACTTGCTCTTAGTCACAAAATATGCTTTTGGAAATGAGGACAGACCAGGTTTTTGTGATTTAAAAAGTCATTTCCTATACATTGAGCTACCCCGGCCTTTTCTCAAGCTCAGGAAGAAGGAAGATCAAGCTGTCAAATTCTCATTTCAGAAGAAAAGCAAAGAGTACCTTGGCCTCTGTGTCTCAAGAATGTGACAGAGAGGCTGGCACTCCCTGGACAGTCCAGCTCTGAGCCAGCGGGAGCCCGACTCCTGCTTGCAGAGCCCATCTGAGAAATTCAATATCAGGACAGATAATGCAATGGGCATGTGAGTCATCCACTTGCTGGGCTTCTCTCAGATCCAGTTTTGTATTAAGTTAGGAAGACAGGCACCTGGAGCACATTACTTTATCTTTCCCCATGAAACTGCCCTAACTAAGTTAAGATTTAACACTATGACCTCAGCATTTTTGGCAGATGAAGGTAATAAATGTTGACATGAAAAATCACTTGTGGAAGACTGCCCTTTTATTCTAAAATCCACTTCCCACATAGGCCCCAGTTATTAACTACCTCTCAAGCCTAGTGCTTCCACACTGCTCTTAACATAGATGGATTGTTTCTTCTCACCATATAGAACAGATAATGTTATCTTCAGTGTTCCTCATCTTGCCTTTGCTTCCAGGAAGCTCAGAGATAAACCTAGTCCTCTGGCAGATGTTGGGACTTTCTTGCATGTCTGTGTTTTTCAGATGTTTTTGCACTGCTTTTAACTGTTTTCTTTTAGTTGTGTTTGATGGGATCCAATCATCTCCAACTTTAAAACATGTGTGATAATAACTAAGAGATCAGAGCAGCACTTCAGAAAGCACATGGAAGGATGGCCCACCATGGCCATCAGCCAGGCCACCATCATGCCCATCGGGATGACTGTCAAACCCTCTGAAAGGGATCCAACCTCAGTTCCTCCCCACTTCTTCAGTTCTGCAACCACATTTATCATGGTGACAGACCTGGCTCTGCACCAGGTGATAAGCCTCCTACTTATTTACTTAAAAGTTAGGATTGGAAAATGAGAGCATGGTGCTGCAGTTAGGATGACACTCAAGACCATGCAAGGAGGTAAAGCATCTTTCTGTAGCATTCGTTTCAACCCATAAGGAGTGGATTAGAACATATTCCAGAATGTGACTGATGTGTAGGCAAATGTCAGTGGTGCATACATGTCTGGTGTTGGCATCTGAAACTGAAAACATTTCCTAAACAGGCTGGGTAACTGAGAGCTTCAGATCTTCAATACCCTCTTCCTCACTCCAAGGGGTTTTTAACCCCGCAGTTCTAGGTTCTTTGGAAACTTGTGAGGATCCGGCTTTTCGAGGCCTCTGGGTCACTGCTGATATGTGCAATCTCATGACACTGGATGTCAGCTCCAGACTTTTCCCAGGGTTTACATGTGGCCATGTGAGCTTTGCATGGCCTGTACCCAAACTGGAAAGCCATCTCCTCCCACTGCACCTGAAAGTTCCTGACCATTCTGCAGATGTTGCCCTGGGAGCCATTCATGGGAAGTCATGTTTATAACAACGTAGGTTCTATCCTCTTTCAAGCTTCCACAATATCCTGTGCAACATCTTCCCACCTAGTGTGTCTCAGTACTAATGATCAGTGCCTCCCTGTTAGGATCTGCACGCCATACTGGCCTATGGACTCCATCACCTCCTGCGTCACCATCGCCATTGCCTTCAACAGTGTCACATCAGTATCACCACATCAGCCTCGTCATCTTCTCCATCACCCTCCTCAGCACATCATCCTCATCACCCCTGCCGCATGCCAGGCACTTGACAAGTACTGTCCCACTTGAATCATTCAAAGTATTGTCATCCCTACACTAGAGACAAAGGTCAGAGGCATGCATGTGCACTGGCCAGCAGAGGCCACCCAGAGAATAAATGGTAGAAAATGGAAATCAGTCCTCACCTGCTCCAAAGAGACACAGCCTTTAATGACTCAGAGCCATACTGAAATCACTGAAACTCTGCTTGATGAATCCTGCTGCTTCTGTCAAAGGAGGTCCCCACCTCCCTTTCTGGGGGACCCTTCACATGCTGCTGCTGCTGCACCAGTAGCCTGCCCCCATCCTCTTTCTCCATCCTTCTGCCTTCCCACGTATTAACTTTCTCGTCCTGCATCAACGCATTATGCTTATCCTTCACTGTCTGCGGACCTGCTAGAATACAAGTGCCATAAGGACAAAGAACTATTGTGTTCACTGATGTATCTAATAGAAGTGCAATGACTATGTGTGCAAGGACTGAATAAACAAATGTGTCCCTTGCCTGCTGGGTCTATCAGACTCCCAAGTCTGGCACATATGGGCCCAGAGAAGGGGTCAAGGGAGAATTTGCCCTTGAGGGAGTGAGGGCCATGCTTCCCACCAACCTGACTGAGGAAGTAGGCTCCAGCCCTGCTCCCATGTGTGCTGCTCTGCACAGCGTCTCACAGAACAGGTGGGAAACACAAGACACTCCATGAAGGTCAGAGGAACAAGTCCTTCTCCTGACTGTCAGGACTCGAAGCCCTGCCCTTGGCCCCAGTTTTGGCAATGATCTGTCCCAAGCCCCCAGCCCCCAGCCCAGCCCCACCCCATGCTGCTGCCCCTGCCTCTTCCAAGCCTCTATTTCTATCTCCCAGAGAGCCCTCTGACAATTCAGACCATACTTCTCCTGGGCTTGTGCATGGCTGAATCAAGAGGGGCCTGTGGGCTTCTCATGGTGCTCCCCCATCTGGCCAAGGGGCGGTGAGGACTTCCTCTGCCATTTTGCCACCTCATATATCCAATTAAGTGGGCTCTGGGTGATGGGGGAAAGCTGGCTGTTTCCTTGACAGCAAATACCCAAACTGACTGAAACAATTAGTTTGTCTATTTTAAAACTGAATTCCAACACTTCCATGGCAACCAAAGTTATTAAAAGATGTAAATTAAAGTGTTGCACAGGGAAGATGGCTTGGCACGGAAGGCACTTGTTTGGGGGAAAGAACATAAAGAACTCCAACCCAAGGGCATCCCCCTGCCCGGATATATGTTGCAATCAGCTGCAGAGACACAGCTGACCAATGGCTCCTCGCCAGGACCTTGGCTTCTGTCACTGTTCCACATCAAGGACATTTTCTCCCCTCTTGTGTGATCGATGGCACGATGTGTACTGTCTGCAGCCTCTTGTTCCAGGACAGAAACCTGAGATGGTTGAGGGGTAACAGAAGTGACCTCTGTATAGAGCCTATTCTAGGCCTGGACATCGTGACATGTTATTTGCATGGATCAAGGACCTGATGTAGCCCTGGCCTTGTGCTAGAGATCTTCATGCATGATCTCCTTGGATTCTCCTATCAGATGAGACAGAGCCTCAGCTCATTCCCATTTCACATATGGAGAAACTGAGACCTGTACAAATTAAGCAACTGATGGAGTCACAAGCCCATAAAAGATAAAACCAAAATTAGACTCCTCACTGGTCTAGTCTGTTAGACTTTCTGAACTCATTCCAGACAAAATGCTGCACAAAGTGATCATTCATTCCATTTAATCATTTTCATAGCCCCACCTGGCAGCATGTACAGAGCAAAGAGCTCAGGTCCTAGAGTAGAGCAGACATGATTAGAACAGTGCTCTCACACATGAGGGACTGTACAGAACCAAGGGATACCTAGACAGGATCACTGCTAGGGACTTCTGAGGACTTTAATTGTCCATGAATCTCTGGAGGGTTTGCTCACTTGCAAGTAACATTGGGCAATGTCTGGAAACATCTGGACTGTGACAGACTGTGGAACAGGAGTGCTATCAGCACCTACTGAGTAGAAGCCAGGGATGCCGCCCACATCCCACCCCAGGATACTGCTACTTTTAGTCAGAAAGGACTTGGTCACACAGATAAGAATGCTGAGCTTAAAAGACCCTGGCCCAAGGAAATGCTGGGTGGTGTGAATGGGTAGATGTGTGGATGAACAGCTTGGTGATCTGAATAATGATCTATTCTCTAGTTAACAAACCAATTGTTGTATCTCATATGAAGCAACTAAATGCTAGTTACTGCTGTTTTAATTTAAACAGCCCCTGTAAACACAAATGGTCCCTGAAGAAATGAGGCTTCTTACAATCCTAGGAGTATCCATCAACTAAAGGTTATTTCCAGTACTTCTTTTTAATTTTTTTTTCCTTTTGGAAAATGATTTCTTTTTTAAAATACTAAGGACTGAACCCACAGCCTTCACATTGAACTTCTCCCATGTTTGAGATAAGCTTTCACCATAGTGCCCAGGTTAGGCTAAAACATGCACTGCTCATACCTTAGCCTCCTAGAGTCCTGGGTTTACAAGTTTCATAATAATGCCGGCCTATTATAAAGAATATATTTTTTTTTCTTTTTAGGTATTTTAAGACAGGGTCTCTCTTTGTGGTTCAGGCTGGCCCTGAGCTCAGCTTCAAACTCACATCACAGCAATCCTCCTGCCTCTGCCTCCCGAGTACTGGGATGACAGGCGTGAGCCACCACGCCCAGCACTGTGGTATATGGTACTGGTTGCTGCTGGGTATGAGTCTCCACGCCCAGTATGGTATGTGGTTACCGGGGATTGAACCCGGGTCCTTGCGCTTGCAAGCCAGGTGCCGGAACCACTGAGCTAACTCCCCAGCCCAGGAATATTTTTTTTCTTGAGACAGGGTCTCGCATTGTAGTTCAGACTGGCCCTGAGCTCAGCCTTGAACTCACAGCAATCCTCCTGCCTCTGCCTCCTGCATACTGGGATGACAGGCATGAGCCACCATGCCAGGCACTGTGGTATGTGGTACCAATTGCTGGTGGGTGTGAGTCTCCACACCCAGCATTGTTCTATGTGGTTACTGGGGATCAAACCTGGACCCTTTTGCTTGCAAGACAGGTGCTGGAAACACTGAGCTAAATCCTCAGCCCTCTAAGGAATATTTTTAAGGCTTACTTTGACAGGCAATGGTCTAGGCGTTGTATGTGCACTAATTTGTTTAATCCTTATGACTACCTATCATCTCCATTTTACAGCTGAAGCCTGAGGAATACAGAGATGGTAGCTAACTTCCCCAAGGTAACACAGCTGGGTCACTGTAGAAGAATTTGAGAGCAAGATCTCCACCACTCATGGGAGCACCTGCCACCGAGCAGCTGCCCAGTGAAAGCTTGTCAATGAATACACAAGCAAGAAAATCACTTCCTGCCTCCAAACTTGATGAGCAAGTATAACGTATTTCTCTATTTTGGCTTTCAGAACAAATTTCTCTGGGAAACATTAGCATGGAGAAAATTCTGCAATTGAACATAGAGTTGAAAAATCAAATTGAGATGGGAGCCTTCAGGGACTATTAGCTATGTCCCAAATACCCTGCCCACACATGACACCTGTCAGGGCACCTTCTGACTCCATTCCCTAAGTACGGTTCTAAAAGTTCACATTTTTAGCTAACATTTGGTGGGATGCTTTTCTTAATCTTGCAAGTTGCTATTTTACAAACAGCTTCCTTTTGGGGCATCAGATGGCCGACTGAATGATTTAAGGGGGGAAATGTGGTTGTATTTGAAGTTTATTTTTTAAAGCCTCCAGGAGTCTAATGTGACATTCTCGGTAAGAACACAGCATTATGTTGATGCATATGACATCTCTCTTAATGATGTATAAAATCTCTCCACGGTGGCAGATCACGGAGGGGGTGGAGAGCAAACAGCAGGAATTCTGCATCAGTCTGGCAAACTCAGCTGTCACCCTTATCTTGGAAGATCTGAGAGAGGCCAAGGGGCCTGGGAGATTCTCAATGGAGAAAAGACTTCTCTAGCATCCTAGATCCTCTGGTCTCAGCAAGTAGGCTTTACAAAACAGGTGCTGCTAATGCACAGGCTCTAAGGTCAATGACTCCAACTCTCTCCATCTTGGGGACCAAATAAGTTATCCTAAGGAATGCATAGCTCTTTGTTGGAGGATCTAAAGGGACCCTAGAGCCCTGGAGTACGGTGAAATGGGAGAAAGCTTTTGTCCCTAACTGCCACATAGTGAGGTAGGGACCTGTAAGTCCCTTCACAGAGCCTTTTAAGTACATTCTGGACCCCACTCCATCATCCATCAAGGTCTTCTTAATATAATAACTGCTCCTCTTTTTTTCTTCTGCCCATTAGGACTTATACTGAAAGATTGGGCATCTGAGGTAAGGATGTATTAAGAGATTCACCTTAGAGTCTGTTTCATTCAACCTGAGATGGAAAGGGAAAGTTGGTTAGTCCATGGAGAGCAATTATAAGCAATTCTTAGAAGAGTTCTATATCCCTTCCAACCCACCTCCCACTGGCCAGAACTCAGTGGTACAGTCTCTTGAGCCATAGGGAGGCTGGGAAATGTACTCTAAGCAAGTATCCTGCATATCCAAGGGAGAAAAGAAATGATGGATTCAGGGGTATCTCTGCCACAGGAATTAAACAAAAATCCAGACACAAGAACCCACTGTCATCTTTCAATCATCCTTCTCACCCATCTCTAGAGTTACAATAAAAACTCTCAGACACCTCACAGGACAACACCTTCTAGGGAAAACACAGAGGTGAAAGTTGTCTAGGTCATCATCTGAGACACTATTTGGAGGTGAAATTGAGCTATCATTTACTGACAACTTGGTATGCGCTTGCCTGTCTACTTTAGGCTACAGCTGCATTGTCCCCTTCGATCCCCAGCCTGAGAGCAATACCTTATCACACTGATCACCTCTCTTCTTCCACACAAGAGGTAAAATAGTGCAAAGGGGCTCAGTATGTCATGACAGAACTGAAAATCCCAGCCTGTTACTGTGATCTCACAGTGCAGCTTCTTCTCCTAGGATCTTCTGTACAGCATCCTCATTTCTTGTCATCAGTCATAGTTTTTAAACTACAGCATTAATGGGGGAAAAACATTTTCATAAAATATTCAGGATGTGGAATAGGAAAGAAAAGAAATACGTCCACAGAAATGTCACTAATCCAAGAGATCTTCCTCACCCAACTTATTGTCAGAGTCATCTCAAAGTATCATAACGCTTATCACTACTTCCAAATTATGATAACTACTAGACTTGCTTATTGAATGTGTTATAAAGAAAACAAAGATTGCCAGGAGGGGGATGTTCTACCCAGAACAAGAGAGGAAGAGAAGGAAGAGAGAAAGGGACACCCAGCTCAGACAAGGCTGCTCCATGCAGACGAGCAGGGGCATCAGACTCCTGCAACACAGGAACCATGCGGTCAGCTTCCTCATATGACAATCAGGGGAGTCCTTGTGGACAGTGAGTGAGTTGCAAGTACCTCTGGAGTGTTTCCTTACAGCACACAGGTTGAAGGCTCAACTATGGTCACTCAGAAGGCAGCGAACCTGTATGTACGCTTGTGCATTCTTGGAGAATTTGAGCAGAAGAATTATCAGGAGCAGGGTTATATCTGTGCTGCTAGTATTTGTTTGTTTTCTCTTTGGGAGTCGGGAATGATTTTTCCAATATTCACATATACATATTTGTTAAAACATATCTGAAGTCTGAATGTGATTTTAAATCAATGTGTAGATTTAGTATTGTGTTGCTTTTACATCTTGTCTCCTGCCCCCTCAAAAATCCCATTAAAGTTGAAAATTATAGTCCTTACTAGCTAAGAGCAGAATACAGCACATAGACTGAACAGTACAAGAGCCAGTCCCCTTGTTTGTCACCCTGTAGACTAATCCCTGTGACAATCAACTGGCCTCTCACCGAGGCTCAGAGCAGCAGATCTTAATGGCAAGAGCTTGAACATTCAAAAAAATTTTTAAACAATGAAACATACTAAGGAAAGATGCCAATGACTACTTTCCTCCTAAAAAATAGGGCTACATTTTAAATATTCATTTAAATATATAGTTATAAACCATTATACATTTTAATCTGTTTTCTGTTTGACAATATTTCATTTGCAGACTCTCCATGGCTTATAAAAATAGACCCAGAGTCCAAATCCCCACAGCATGAGATTTTTCACATTTCCTAATTTGCAGTAATGTATTTGTGTCACATGCAGTCTCCAAGCCCCCAGGGAAGAGTGCCGGCACTCAGTGCCTCTGAGAATGCAGGCTGAAGTTGGAGCCGAAGCGCCACGCAGGGCAGTGGGCAGGAAGGGCTCAGGGGTAGCGGGAGCTAGGGCACCCTCAGTGCTGAAGCTTTGCCACCCATGCTGGGACAGACTTTGACCTACAGCAAGATCTCTCTAGGTCTCCACTTAGAGTTTGTAGTGGACACATTTGGGCTCACCAAAAACTAGTTCTTGTCCCCTTGAGTAAAAGCTAGACTCCATTTCCTTGTCTCCTAGGACCGAGTTCTGGCTGTGGAAGGTAGGACGAAGGAATGTGCACCTGAGCCCAGGTGGCACCCTTATCCTTTCCCACCAAGTGGTCACATACACACTCTCCCATTCCTTTCTTGAGCTCAATAACACAGATCCCATTGCCAGCTGCTTGGCCTCTCTCTACCTACTCTAACCCTAAAAGCTGGAAATAACTAACACTGACTTGACAGGAATGTGGTGGGGAATCACTGGGCTTTACCATGCAAAACACTCAGAACATAATTCAGTTTTTGCTAGGGAACGCTGAACAGATTATCACTGCTACTATGACTGTTGATGCTACTATAACAGTAGATGATTTTAGTATGTAAAGTCTGCTTCAAAGAGTCCCTGGTGCACAATCAGTATTCATAATTATTAACTGTCATTATAGTTTTCTGAAGAATATGTGTAACAACAAAATCTACCAGGAGTAGTAAAATAGTGGGTATATTGTCTTACCACAGCATACCCCTGGGCCGAAAGGGGAGCTGGAAAAGGAGCTGAGAGTGAAGACAATGTAACTAAGTGTGAGGACATCACCAAGGTAGCAGAAGCCGACTGTGATCCATCAGCTAGACTCAAGGAAGAACCACCTCACAGAGCAGAAAAGCTTTGCATGTGTCTGTGGATGACTGAAATGTAGGCCATACTGGAAGACCAACCTGGCATACAAGAATAAAGAGGGAAAGAAGGAAAACAACTTTTTTACTGCAGAGGAGCACGAGTCTTCAGTGCCACGTGTGGATGCTGGTCTCCATTTGTTTCAGGCTTCTAGCACAGGCCTTTCAGATTTCTGACACAAACTCACATCAGGGACTCTTTAGGAAGCTTCTGGACCTTTGGTATTTGACCTTTGATACTTGACCTTTGACGACTACTGGATTTTTTGGTTCTCTCCTGTGTGGCCAGCTACTCTGGATTCTTCCACCACTGATTTTGCAGATTACCATTGATATTTTTTGCCTTCTGATGACATAAGCCTACTTAATAAAACCTCTGTAGAGTTATACATAACATTTATATTGATTCTGTTACTCTGGTGACTCTAATTAATACATCAATGAACACAGCAAAATCAAACTTTTTCTACAACTTGACCTTGGTTTGAACCAAATAGAATCAGAGAGCAATGCAAGGCCCAAGATGGCCAATATTTTTAATTGGTAGGCCAAGACTTGTACAGCACTTCCAGATAGAATCCAGTAGGTCCATAAATGTTGAATAAAAATAAAAACATTACTTCCCTAGCTTCTAATGGTAAACTATAATTTCCATTTCCTTCAGTTATTCACATGAACAACAAAATCACAGCAGCATTAGTAGTACCTGTGATAGCTACCAATGGAAATCTCAGATTTTTTTTCAGTCACATTACTTTATTATTGTCAGAGTCATCTCAATGTATCATAGTGCTTATCACTACTTCCAAATTATGATAATTACTAGACTTGCTTATTGAATGTGTTATAAAGAAAACAAAGATTTGACCAAATTATATTTTAATTATTTCACTAAATGTATTTCAATATCAGTAGCTTTTTCTGTGATTCTATGTTATATTATGCTTTTCAGTACTGGCAATTGAACTTAAACCTTTCATATTGAGCTACATCCCTGGCTGCTTTTTTTTTAAACTTTTGAGACAGGGCCTCAGTAAGTCCTTCAACTGCCAAGGCAAGTTTGAATTTGCAATCATTCTACCTCAGCACTCCTATATACCACGTTACCCAGCAGTATATTATGAATTTTAAAAGTTAATCTTGCAACAAGGCCCCGTAGTCCTTCCTGGATACCGAAAGGGCCCATGGAGCAGAAGTGGTTAAAGGATCCTGGTCTAGGGTCTTGAAAACCCTCAGTCCTCCCCACAAACACACATACAAAAAGCTAGTTCCTGAAGCCAGGAGTCTGTTGATTACCCAGGTGTCCTATGGAAGGTCTTTTAACTTCCTGAGCTTTCCGATAGTGCATCTATCAAGAAAAGCTAAAAATCTTCTTCCCACACCTGCCACAGCTTTATCAAAAGATTCAAATATGCAGCAGTTGAATCTATTGGCTGAAAGTGACAGATTCTGGACACACTGGCATATCCATCATCCTGTCCTTCAAAGAGTTAACAGACCCTTGTCTTCTGATCTCCACAGGCATACTCTAACTTTGGCCCCCATTTCCATCTAGAGTGTCACAAGAGAAATATTGACAAGAGCTGCAAGATGGCAAATGCCAAGGCAGGTGCCAGGGACAGATGTGGAGCTGAATCCTGGTGCACTTCGTGGTGCTGGTGCGACCATAAACAGCAACTTTCACTCCTTTGGGCCTCTGCTTTCCTGGTCTGTAGAATGGAAGGAAGGGCAGGAGGATGAGATAAACTGTGCACGTGATAATGCAACACAGTCCAGCTTCTAATAGATTAAACGGGAAAACAGAGACGCAGGCCACACCGTTCTTGATGCAATGGCCAGATCTGCCATAAGACACACTTAGGACTTGACTAGACACATTTGCGAGGTCTGGGGAGAATCTAAGCCAGAGATTGCATGTGCTCCAAGGCAGGTAACCCAGCGGCCACAGATCAGCCTCTTCTCTGCATTTGAGGACTCTGCTTCCAGCGGAGCTTCAGCTCAGGGGAACTCAGAAAGCTTTCTTGAGATACTGCATTCGTGGTCACATTACCTGAAACCACTCACATGCTGTTTGCACAGCTTTCTCTCTGCTCCTTGCAAAACGGCAAGCTGCTCCATGCACTGTAAGGAGCTTCCAACATCTACTCAGCTGCCGATCTTTAAGGAGGGGGCTCCAAGACCAGAACTCCTGCCTGGTTCTGGTAGGAGCTACAAAGGACAGTACCAGGGTGAATACCAAGACCTAATTAACACATTTCAAATCAACATGTACAATGTGTCAGATGTTTGAGTATTAATTAATATTTTTTTCCAAACTAACTACATTAGAATGACAAGGCTAGCAAGACACTAAAAGAGTTTATGCATTTTGCTTCACTCTTCTTATTGAAATGGCTACATGGATTACCACTTTATTCAATTTTTAGTTTTTTTTTTTTAATTTACCAGAAACGATCTAAACACCACACTATTTCACAGCTATCATCATTTATTCATAGCTCAATAGAGGAAGCCATAATAGCAATAGCTCTTTTTTTTCCTCAGCCCCTAATTGTCATTCTGGAGGGCTAAGTGGGATATCAGCCCTGAGTCAAGCTACATTAGTGCCGAGAAGCAGGCACAGTCACCAAGTTTCTCCAAAGTGTGTTAGCATCATTTGTCATTCAGGTTTGTGCTGAGCAATGCAGACTGTAGCCCAGGGGGGTTTACAAGACTGCTTCGCCTATCTTAGCTGGTTCAGAAGGCAGAGTGCATAGAATCGAATCCCAACTTTGCCTATAGCTACATGGCCTTGGATACAGCCATAAACTCTTCTGAGCCCTGGTTTTATCATCCATTAAATGAAGGTTATATTAATACCCTCCCAAGTTCATCGGAAGGAATAAAAGAGGTAATCCATATAAAGTGCTTAGCAGGATGCCCTGTGCACAGTGGACATCCGGGGAGTTCTGACTGCCTTCGCTGCACTAGCACCACCATGGTTGATACCATTCTCATCCCCATCACAAAGTCACCTTGAACATCCTTCATCTGCATGTCCACCTCATCTCTCTCCCTCTGTTCCTCAGTTCCACACACCATCAACCCAAAGCTGTGTCTCTGCTCCTTTAAGAACTGCTTCCAGATTACGGAAACACACCCAAAGTGTGGTACTGAGGCATACAGCCCCAGTACCTCCACTGGCCTTGGAACAGTATGTGGGTGAGCAGAAAGTTCCACTCTGTCCGAAGCTTCCAGGGCTTTCTGTGTAGGCCCTTACTCTTCCCCCACCTTGAACACACCTCCACTAGGACTTGGCGAGAAGCATCTGTTCACCCTCTGGGCACCTTGCTACATCACAGGCCTCTCGAGAGCAGAAAATAGTGTCTTACTCATTTGAAGTTAGCAGAGCCTGAGGAGTGGCAATCAAAAGATGCCTCCCAACTGTTGGACGATGTGGTCCTCTCTGAAGAGGTCTACCTGGTAGTACATACTGAGTGTGCTCTCTGCCAGAGGCTGGAGCCCTCCACAGCCCCTTTCTTCTCTCTGCCTAGAACCGGTATTGCTATCATTCTTTTTGTGGACCCTATAGAGACCTCCTCATCTTTCTCTGACCTTTTGTAAATGTTTTCTCTTGGCCTGTCGTTTCTACCCTCAGCCAGTTGAATCCCCACTCAAAGACAAACTCTGAACATCCCAACGTTCCTCTGCTGGTCCCAGCTCTAGGCCTCCTCCCCTATCTCCCATGAAAGCCCACCCCTGTGGGTGAATCTATTTCTCTTTTTTCCATTGATAAAACATGCTGAATCCTCAGAATTATGCAACCTTCCAGACGATGACAGGCTGGAGCCTCTGCTGCTTAGTCTAATTTGGTGCACAGAGCTCGAGAGCCAGAGTGAAATATGAGGCCGGGAGCACATCTTTTGATCTTAAATAGTCAGAAGGTTGGAATGTATAATGCTATGGAAATAAATGGTGTCAAAACTGTAGGAAATAATTTATGGTGTGGGAATGGATTTTGTGATCACAGAGCATTCACAAAATCTTAAAACTGAGAATCAGTGAGGCTGGTGGAGCTGCAGCAGGGGAAGGCTAGAGAGAGCAGAGTTTGGCAGAGAACAGAGTGAGTTTTCTCCCCAGGGTTGTGAGACCCAGGTGTGGCTCAGGGACAATGGGATAACTCCTAGCCTCACTTTGCGGGCACTCAGCTTGTAACCCACAGCCATGCTTCTTGATCTACCTCTACTTAACCTTGTGACTCATTCAATTAACCATATGACACTCAGTTTGCTAAACTAGAACAGGAAAAATAACAGTGCTCACTCCATACAGTCCTAGAAAGATAAAATTACACAGGATATGACATTTAAAAGACCTTAGAGTACCTATCATAGACTCAGATGCTAATTAAAAGTAGAGATTATTTATTCATTGCCCCCATTGCAATATATAAATATTGGGTCCTTCTAAATCCTTCTCAGAACCTCACAGTGGCAGAAACTCATTGTTTTTTATATATCAAAGAAGTAGAGAAATTTCACAACTGTTTATTTCTCCAGGTGCTGTTAATTAATGTCCATAGAATAAAGTGGTTCTGGGAGATTCTAGAATGACACTTCTATGTGAGTTCGAGATTCTGTGATGGTTCTAGTTCATACTTCTATTTCCTGCATGGCTTTGAATGAGTTAGCAAGCACACTCTCAGTAACAATTACAATGACATGTGTATGTTGTTATAGAACAGTACGGTGCATCTCTGATTTTATAAAAAGCATATTATGGTACTAGACATATCATAATTACACCTCTCTTGGGGCATGTTGATACCATCATTCTTGCCATTTTTCTGAAGCAGTTCTGGAAGTCTTTTTTCATGAGCTTCTTTAATTGTGCTGTCCTGGGTGCCTGGGTATCCTAAATCAATTCAAAATATTTACAGGAATTTCTGTTCAATGAAAACATTATAATGTGTCATTCATCATCCCCATCACATCTGGCACCACAAAGTCTGGCTCTTCCCCAAAGTCAAAACTGTCACAAAATGTAAACATTTTTAATTAATTCATGATGCTAGAGCAACCCCCATAGCATAAGTAAACACTCACAAAAAAGAACTTTGAGAACTGCTTCAGAAAATGGCAAGAACGGTGGGATAAGTGTGTTCCAAAGAAAGAGGAGTATTGTGAGGGGGATTCATGGTAATATAGTTTTACGGTCATAATCTTTTAAAAATTTGAACACTGATCACACTTTGGGATCACCGCTTGTACTCAGGTGTGCATGTACCAGGCTGAAAATTGCCTTTTTATTTCTGACATCGTCCTTTCTATGTTCTTGAAAAACCTATCAAGTTCATTCTTCTTCTTCCCCCAAAGAAGACAAAGGAAGCACACAGAGGATGAGTCATTTGCTCCATGTTACCACCAGTCAGGGCTGGAGATGGTAACTGAGGTAATGTGTTCACAGCAGAAAGCTAGTCCCAGCATCAAAGTCAGACAGACGTGTTTCAAACAGAGGTCCTGCTACTGCATGCTTATACACAGCCTGAGTCACACACAAGTGAGGAAGGGAGGTGGGGTGATCGCTGCTGCAGAGGGCTCTGCCAGCCCATACCAGCACTCTGCATGCCAGTGTACTGCCTGGGCAGCCTCTCTCTCTCTCTCTCTCTCTCTCTCTCTCTCTCTCTCTCTGTCTTTCTCCTGCTCTGCCCTCCTTATTCTCAGCACATATATTTCCTTCTGCTATTCACTGGGAAAATGAAGGCTGCCAGGCATAACATCTTTCAATTTCTCTTCCTCTCCTTCAAATTTATCCACATTTACTCTCCGTCTTTTTTCGCCTCAGTGTCACTGAGGAAAAATGTCCCTTCTCAGTCTAACCATTGCTATTGCTCTCTGCCAGGCAGGTAAGTCCTGGAGAGAACACACAGTGACCCCAGAAATGCTCTGGCCACATTCTGCCTGGCAAACTCCATCTGTGCCCAGATGGCAACCTCATACCCACTGCTCTCTGTCCATCCTCCACTCTAGAATGTATGTAAGACAATAGGGCCTTAACACTCCCTTTCACAGCTCCATCTTTCCCTCAGGCCAGGGACCACTATTATCTGGGCTCAAACATTTGCTTCCTTGAGCAGCTGGTCTAGAAGAGCAGCTTATGAGTCCTTCACTTCCGCTTACTCCTTAAACCACCCACATCCAACTTTGTCCCTCATCTACATGGGACAGGCTCTTGTTGAGGACATTCATGAGTGTACACGGGCAAGACCCAGGGCCACCAACCCACCCTCACTGCCCTTTCCTCCCAAGTCCCTCAGAACTCCATCTCTTTCTTCTGCCCACCTCACGCCTTGGTATCCACAAGGCTAATTCACCTCTGCACTTCTGTGTTCTTCTCCATCACCTCCATTCTCCTTCACCTTTCAGAAGAGTGGGAAGTAATCTTCCCGCACCTGCTGTAATGGTTATTCCCTGAGCAGTCTGGTCCTGTAGTCCTTTCTCTCATGCTCACAACTTTGACAACCAAGTTCACCTTCTCCTCTAGGAAGCCTGTGTGCAAGCACTCACCTATTTTGACTCACTTATGTTTGAATCCAGACCCAAACCTCAGCAAATACGGGGAATGTTCCACTGTTCTGAGAATCTCTATCAGACTAACAAGACAACATTTATGATCCACTCCGCCATATTGAATCATATGTTCTTTGAAGCCACACTGTGTGTCAGAGTCATGCGTCCATCCCCAGGGCCCAGTAGTATGTCTGGGGTGTAATAATTCCTCACTTCGATGGCCATCAAACCAAGAGCACCAATAAGATCTCCAGCTGAGAGTGCTAAGCCCTTGAATTAAGGTTAAATGATTTTTTTCAGGCTTTAAAAATGTTCTTTGTGCTACCCTAAGGACAGGGAAGATCACCAAATTGCAATCTGGCAGAATTAGACAAGGATGAGTATTCTCACTGGAAAGTACCACCAGTATTTCAGTGGGCTTGTCCTTGGGTAGAAAGGTGGCCAAGAAATGCCATGTGAATTGAGACAGGTAATTAAACCTCGGCCTCCTCAGGTTCGGGGACAGTCACGATACAAAGGTATCATGACATGTTTTCCAAGTCATGCACTCAAAATGATTTCTAATGAGGTTATTAATGATTTCACTGTATACAAAATAGAAAGGAAAGGGAGATTGTGCATGGAAGTAAAATAATAATAATTGTGGGACACCTACTTGGCACCAGGCTCTGTGTGAAACACCACATATTAATCACCTCTCCTAAAGCTCAAACCAGGCTCCAGGGGTGTTTCATCAGCTACACCTTGCAGAGGAAGGACTTTCTTAGCAGTGAGGTGCCTTGACAATAGTCCGTAACCTGTGGCTTGTGCATCTCTAAAACCCTCAAAACCTGTAACCCCTCTCAAGCTCACATCACCTGTCCCTTGAGACACACGCCATATTCTCACATGACACAGGTTGGCGGGATTGCTCTACCCACAGCAAGAGAAACCCAACCCTTCTCAGAAGCATCGGTCACTCCTCAGATAGTCCATTGTGCTTCTGATGAAGTCTGCAAGGTTCTGATTTCCTTTACTAGGAGTCAGACTTGAAACAAGAAAAATAAATGATTCCTTGGCTTGAGATACAGTTTCTTTCAAGAAGGAGAAAAGAAAATTGGTAGGAGGGAAGTTCCACCTACGTTTGTCCAAAGCCACTGGGTTTTGCCACCTGCATAGTTTGTCACTGCAATTATTTGGGATAGCAAAACTGTAATATCAATCAATCCCAGCTCGATTGCTTGGCCATGAAATAGGAGCGGCTCCATTTATCAAAATTGAGGCCCTCTGCTGGGTTTATATTGCCATTAAACTATCAACAGGAAATCATTAAGGTGAAGTAAGAAACCAACTGGTAACTGAAAAGAAATGATATTTTTTTCCAACCCTGGCTAGCACCTTCTTTGTCTGGCTGTCAGCAGAGCCGAGGCGGGACTGGGTCTCGGATTTTCGTGCTAATGTGCAGTTAGTAGCAGAGAGAGCTCAGACATAGGCATTTGCAACCCAATGGTGGTGCTCAGGTAACTTGGTTCCCTCACAGCAGGGCAAGCTGCGTGACGATAAATAGGGGGAAATGTGTATGCATTTGTGCGATAAAACAGGCTTAATGATTCTGAAGGGGAAGGAGTCCACGAGTCATACAGGAGCAACTTAGGAACAAAATGGGACCATGCAGGGCCAATTAATGTGCAAATATGTGTGTGCCGGACTTGCCTTCCATTTATCATGTGGACATGGAAATTGGGCCATTTATCTGTTATATTATGTATGTGACATCTTAGTTTGGTTCTTACAGGCTGCTTGGGGACAAAGGGCCATGCGCTTTGCAGCTAGCAGAGGGAATTTAAGATAAATTCTTCAGCTGTCATAAACATTGCTGGGCAGAATTTGGTCGGAAGATAAAGCCTTTTCCTCTGCAGGGTTTAACGTTTCTCCATAGCCCATGTGCCATCTTATTAAAACTGTGTGTGGGGGGGGTGGCATATGCCATGAAAAATTGTTGGCACAAACAGCTTGCTGTCACGTTTTCAAAGTCCAGATTTAGCAAACGTTATTCACATATTCACTGTCAATCCGCAGAGAGAAAGGGAACTGGCAAAGCCTTCGCTCTCACTGAGCGTGTGGGTTTGTAATTCTTTTTGTCTCCCTTCAACCAGCATCTCCTCCACAGGTGGGGTTTGTTCTGCTTCAATTACAACGGTTTGTCTGTACTTAGAGGGGAGAGAAACTGACGTGAGAAGGAAAAGGACCTCACAGAAGCACTTTCCCGAAGCCACTATTATTTATCTAACAGAACATGCCATGAATGTGGATCGTGCATTAAATAACGGGGATCGCTTGCTTTGATGAATTGCCATTAGAAATTCAATTAATAAAAGGTTACCTCCCTGCAGTAGCACACACACAAAAAAATATGATCTGGCTGCAGCGATGGCAATTTAGCCTTACAAACAATGGTTGGAAGAAAGAAAAATATTTTTTTTAAAAAACCCCTCCTCTACCTGGGCAATTAGAATCCACAGTGTTTTTTAAAAATGAATGAATGAATGAATGAATGAATGAATGAATTTAGTTGATGTTTGATCTGAGGTTCTGTCTTTATTCCAGGTGTCCCTAACTTCCTGGTGCTCTCCATCTCACTCCCTCTACCCTTACCATCTAATCATCTATTTTTACTTTCTTTCTTTCATTTCTTTTTCTTTCTTTCGCCATTCATTCTTTCTCACTCCGCTGGGTCATCCATTTTATGTTTTTCTTCCTTCCTTCCTTCTTTGACCCTTTCTTCTTTTCTCCTTCTTCTTTTCCTTTCTCCCTTCTCTCTCCTTTCTTCTCTTCATTCTTTCTTTGCTCCTGAACACTCTCTCTTCTTACCTTCCTACTTTTCTTCCACTTTTCCTCTCTGTTTTCTCTCACTTGCTCACTTCTCTTTCTTTTTGGCCCAATAGATTTATTTCATTTCGAGCACAGGAAGCACATACTGCATTGGGCTCATGTCTTAAATGTAGCACACCAGACATTCTGCATATAGTCATCACCTGTGTGAACACCTCCCGGTGGATGTGTGTGAAGTCTTCATCCCTAGTAGGTCCCCTTGAGCCCTCATCTTGTTGACATCTTCCAGAAGTGACCATTCTTAGTTTTATCACCAGAGGTGAGTTTTGTTTGTTCTTATAGATATGTAAATGAAATAAATTCAGGGGGCCTTATATTGCTCTGACATTTTTCTCACCTGACCCTGTCTCCATTGTTCATACATGCTGCTTCATGTATCTATAGGTAATTCTTTTAAGAACTGTCTGGTATTGCACAGTGTGGATATGTCCATATTCATTAGCTGGTTAACAGATATTTGGCTGGTTTCCATTTGGAGACTATGATAAATACAACTTGGATGAACATTCTTGAATATGTTTGTGGACATAAGCATTCATTTTTCTGAGGTGCACAAGAAGTGCCGGTGGAATTGGTCAATCATTAAACATTATTTCACCAATATAAAATACCTCAATTGTTCAAAGCTCCATTTTTGAGGAATACTCTGCTATATGTGATGGTTGTGAAACTGAAAGGAGTCATAAAGATAAAAACTTTTATTGTTGATTGTTTGGTCTTCCACATGTGAGCGCATGCCTGGGAGACAGGAAGAAAAATGGAAGATCTTTGAGAATGGACAGCTACCCACAGTGCTGAGTGCAGAAAGACACACCATATGTTGTAGAATGCAGAATCGGCCAACATCCACCGAACACATACTGGGCACCGGGCCATCATCTGGGAGGTTACATGGTATAGTAATTCACAGCCAGCACTCTACTCTGCCAGGCATGGCTGGGAGTCCATGATCTATCCTCATTACTTAAATGATCATAGGGAAGCTCCTGCATCTTTCCAAGCCAGCATTTATCATCTATAAAAAGGACATAGTAACAGCCTCTGTATCACCAGACTTTTGTGAGGATCTTATAAAGAGATATATGTGAAGAATTACATACTACACAAGGCATATTGCTGAACAGGTGCAAAAGTGGGGTACTGTGGTCACTGCGGGCCACCAAAGTAGCCACCACTGTTGGCATTATGACATTCTCAGTAGCCTTATATAATGTATGTTGTCATTACCATCCTGGAAATGGAGAAACTAAGTCTGTGTACACAGCTTACTCAAGTAATAGGTCCCACAGTGGATCCTTCTGTTCTGTCTCTATGCCTCCTGTCCCTTCCCTACCTCTGCTGATCTGCCTTCCAAACTCTTACCTCACTAGGATCTAAAATAAGATTTACATTGGGAATCCACTGAGGCTCCTGGAAAACATTTACTACTTTATCCAAGGCATCCACTTTTTGGCAATGGTCTCTCCCCACATTCTGTGGAACTCTGTCATAATGTATCCTCACCAGCTATATCCCATGCTACCCTCTTACTAGTCACATGATAGAGCAAAGAACATTAAAATTATCATCCTAGGTCTAAAAAGAAACAAAAAAATGTATAATGTCACACAGAGCCCAGGGCTAAGATTCAGGTCACTACTCTGTGATTTAGCTGCATAGTAACTTGCAGCACAGGACATTGGCTCTACGGTCCTGGATATATTTTTCCAGGACCCATTGCATCATGGACAATTTCCAAAGGACAGGCACCATCTGGTGACCTCTGCCAAATTCCTTTTTATTCTTTCTCTGTATCATCAGCATCAGGCATAGTTCCCTCATGTCCTAGAGGCCAAGCAAGAAGAGGAAGAAAGGCTTTGGAACGTAAGCAGATTCAGCTTGGAGACCTCCAACCAAGCACATTTACCAAGCTGCTCAAAGTACTCCACCCATGAAAAACAGCCCAAGTGACTTCATCAGCACCAAACTGAGCACTGGGAAAACTACTCAACCGACAACACAGCACCTCAAACATCAGGAGCAGCTCGTCAAGGAACCAGGGTTCATATACTCATTTCATTCCATCAAAAAGAAAACCACTGTAAAACATCTTCCAAAGAGACAGCAAATTGTGTTTCCTACCTTGACTTGGCTGGCAGCCAGATCTGGTGAAACCTGTAAGTTAAAGAAAAAAGATGTTAGTATTGATTCAACAAGAAAGTAATTGGATTAATTGTCTTTTTAAAGAAACTGGCATCAATAATTTATTATGACTGAGGGCAATCTCTCAATCTCTCTGCCTCTGTTTGTGTCTCTCTCTGTCTGTCTCTCTGTTTCACTCTCTTTGTCTGTCTGTCTGTCTGTCTCTCCCTCAAAGTACTTTTTCTTCCCCCAAATACAGCAGCAAGATTTGTTTTCCCATTCTTCTTTATAAGGTGAAGAAGATAATTCATATTTTCAACTCATTATATCCATTTTGCAAAGAAAAAAATGAGGAGGGTGCTGTGCAAATGCCCATGCCCCCCTCATGATTAAATGAACTCTCCAAATGCAACAGGAAAAGGCATCTAAGACACTCTGGAGGTTCTTTTGCATCAGGTTTCAAGTCAGTGTTACGAGACATTAAAACCAAAGCAATGACGGGAGCCTTATGTTTGCAAAATGCCTCAAAATATTGTGAAAGAATGCATTGTGCCAGGCACCAAGCCCATTTCTCGACATTTTTTTGTCTCATCTAATCCCCAGAAGAACTCTTCTTATCCCCTATTCATCAATGAGAATATTGAGGCTTAGAAAAGTTAGATAAGTTTTCCAAGATCTGAAAGTTATTAAGTGGAAGAAATTACATTTAATCTCAAGATAAAGGCATACATACTTCCAGGCTCATACCTTGAGCCCACTGTGTACCAAAGGATTTGATTTACACACCACCCACTGCTGCTCACTACACCTAGAAGGGATCTACAATTGGGAAGCTCATAAGATTTTTTTTTTCTGGACATTACTGAGGACCTTTCTGTCTGGCATTTTCCCTTTCCTCCTGAAGTTCGTTGGGGCCACTGAAGTCAGCAGAACAGAGGACTGCTGTGCACTGAATCCTGTTCTCCATGTTCATGTTGAACCTCTAAATCCCAACATGATGGTGTCTGGAGTCGGGGTCTTCAGAAGAAAATTATATTGAAGTGAGCACACAAAAATAGAATCCATATCTGAATAGCAAGAAAGACCCCCAGGCTTGCTTTTTCTTTCCATGCCCACACACGCCTAGAGAGGATATGTGAGGACACGGCAAGAAGCCCATTAGCAACATCTGTAACCCGAAAGGAGAGCCCCCTCCAGATACCAGCCCCACTGCCACCTTGATCTCGGACTTCTAGTCTCCAAAAACATGAGGAATGATTTCCTGCTATTTAAGTCACCTCCTTTGTGGTGATTTTTCTGTAGCAGCATTTGCTAAGTCATAGACCAACATCAGCTCACAGCTGTGAGTCCAACAAAGGCCTTAAGTACACACAGATCTCCTCAGCTGTTTAGCCCCCACTGGCTCAGATTGGCTCATCCAGCAGCCCCCTCCCATGCTCGCCCCTGACACCACAGCAGCCCTCCCTGAGCCTTAGGCCCCACTGCATTCAGGCAGAACTCGATGCCCATTGGGCAGCCTTCCTGCACCATTAGTTTCATGGCCAGAAGCCAGCCTTCAGACTGACCTCTGCTAAGAGGGTCTGCTAGCCACAGCCACGGCCCCACCAAGCTGTGAATTCAAGGCCAAATTTCTAGAGAAACATGGCATGATAGTGTCATAGGTCAGAGCTTCCCTCTCCTCGGCTCTGGAGAGTGGCCGTTGTTCCAGCCACTACATCAGCCACTGTCTCTAAACTCCAAAAAATACCTTGGTACAAAATCTCGTGTGTGTGTGTGTGTGTGTGTGTGTGTGTGTGTGTGTGTGTGTGTGTGTGTGTGTGTGTATCTGTGTGTGTGTGCATGTGTGCATGCACGCGCGCGCACCCACCTGTATGTCTCATCTCCCTGCTGGAACCAAACCTATAAGGAGGATGATGCTAGGGATAAATATGACATTCACCAGCTGCAAGTCCCTGGCGGAACTACATTCTCCTCACTTCACACAGCACGTGGGCGACACAGTCCTCAGCTGACCCTGCTGGTCTCCTTCACTTCAGATCTTAGTGTGTGTCTCCTGACTTTATGCATATCACACAATAAAGTCCCTTTCCACCCCCTCCCCCTCTGAGCAACCCCACTTCTTACGGCTTTCAAAGAATCGGGACACACAAACACAGTCAAGGCCACCAGAACAGCACTGTTTGACACCCAGGTACTCAATACGGCCAGTGTGGCCACAGCACAGTCTGGACACTCAGCAACTCCAGGAGGGGAAGGCAACTTGGAGAGGGTCCTCTTTCACAGAAAGCCATTGGTGTTCAATTTTTCATAGTGGATCTAGCCAACCAAAACACATAAGTAGGACTTCGTGTTTATGATCCTTTAAACCAAATCAATTAGGATACATCTGCATTATAAAATATTAGGCAGCATGGGCATGGCCTTAATATCCTGACATTAAAACCCTATAATGCATACTAATGATGAAAGAAGACACAGAATAGTTCATTTATGAAGGTACCAATTCAAAAAAACTGTGTGTGTATACATGAATACATATATATTATATATATATGTATATATCTGTATATATACATATATATATGTATGTATGTATGTATGTATACATATATATACATATATATAATGTCCTCTCTCGACACAAAGAAATTTGTCCAGAAAATGTCTGTGAGGATGTGCACCAGACTGACTACAACTTCATGTCTGCAAACTAGGGCTTCATGTATCATGAAAAGACACAGGGAATTTTCTCTTTTTTCAGGATTGTTTGGGACTTTTGCATAGCAACTACAAGCACTTATAAAAGGAGAAATATATTTAAATATGATACGTACTAATGCCTTCGCACATTCTCAGTGTTACAAAGAGACTTGATCAAAATGTTGACTATACTTCTTAGTTCTAAGAACTGAAAGTTCTGAGAAGAACATTTTCATCCCTTAGAAATGGGGGCATACTGTAGAAAGTAAAGCATAAAAGAATGTCAAAAAGGAGTGGTGGGGCTTATGACCACCTGGAGAGAAATTGCACTACACTTATGATTTGTTATTCTGCACATTAGGTAACTGTATATTAAATTATGCATATTAAATATGGATTAGCAATTGGTGGAGTTTCTGAGGATCCTCCAGTTCACTAGCACCTTCTCAATCCTGTACTCAGGGTGGGCTTTATAGTCACAATGACACAGTCAGGTGCTCACTTCCAAGACATCTTGAGGAGGGGCCCCTCAGGATGGTGCACCCTCAGAGCTCAGGGGACGTCTGCACCCTGCTGTGCCTGGAGGGCAAGTTGGACAAGCTGGAAGGGACCACAGAGGCCAGCTGGATGGGTGAGGGCTCTTTAAGGGCTGCCATTGCCAAGCGAGGCATTTGGCTTTTATCTTGTCAGCGCAGCAGCCTTCAGAGTGTCTCCAGCAGGGGGCTGATATGATTAGAGCCCTGTTTGAGGTGGGCCATTCTGTGGAGCAGCACAGGGCTGGAAGGGGACACAGGAAACTCCCAGCAGGATGCGTTTTAAAGCTTTGTTCCAGCTATTCCTCATCCCTTTAATCATTTCTCTTCCTCTCTCTCAGTGTCTCTCAGCATCTGAAATCCTAACATGAAGGCTTTTCTTCTTGCTTTGCTGGGAATTTGATCTATGTGATTTTTTTTCAACCTATACCTAAACCTTCCAGGCTCACTCTCAGGCTGCTTTTTCCCATGAGGAAACTGAGGCTGGGAACTGAGGCATCCTTCCCAAGGCTACATCAGGGAGCATAAGAAGCAGGGTTTGAACCAGATCCCATCCCGGAGCTGCCTTCAAAACTCAGATGGGCACTTAGTTCGTGCCAAGAAGATTCCCATAAATATACAGACATCAGTGCTATATTCAACGCAGACCAGAGGCCTGACGTGGCCACAGCCACCTAGTCTGCTCTGCACCTGTGCCCGAGACACAACACGGTCAGGGACGCTGATGCTCCAGACTGGTCCTCTGGGTGCAGAGCGTCCAAGGAACCTCTACAACCTGTACAGATTCATGCTGAGAGGTCTACTCTGGTCACATAGGGCAGCAACAACTCTAGAGGGCTCACATCCTTGAGGGATAAGTAGAGGTCATGGTAAATGGGTCCAGATAAGGATCAGAGAGCCTTAATTCCTTCTTGGAACTGAACCCGACTCTCCATGTCACGAGGCTGCTCTATGCATGGCTTTGCATACTGCCATCTGAAGATCTGACACTGCAGCTGTCTACTGTGCCCAGCTGCATAGTCTCCTCCCTCTCTGATGGCTCACCCTGGTCCTCCATCTTTCTCTCCCTCCACAGCACCCACCAGAGTCCCCATGGCTCTGTCCATGCTACTGCTGGGCAGAAAGACGGAACTGTTACTGCCCTGCTCACTGATTTTTCTCCCATCAGCTGGATAGTGGCCCCTGATCTCAGAAGTGATGGGTCCCCTCAGCAGCTGTCCCAGGGGCCTGTGAGGATGTCATTCAGGTGACAGTGTTGAGGTCATTTCTCCCATAGTTACCCACACTCATAAAACGGTCTGTCTCTAAGCCTCAAATGACTAAGTCATCCTTGCCAGACAGTCAGGCCATGTGCAGCAGGTTGGATGGTCATGGAACCATCCGACAGAAGAGTCTAGCCCAAATGCCACTGATATGGAAACTGTTTCTTTCCACCAAGGGCTCTCTCGGCATCCCTTGTAGAGGTTGTGAGGACAAACCAGGAAGAACAGTTTCCTAGTTATACGTAGACTCAAGAATCCCAGCCTACTCCCATCTGATTCTGTGGATATTCCCATCCCATGTACAACTCACAGCTCAGCTCCTCCCTTGCAGCCCTGGCCCGTGCTGGCCAGGCTCTTGTCAGGAAGACCGAGTGGGGAGATCCTGGTCTTTTCTTTCATGCTTTCCTCCTGTTTCACTTTACTGATTCTAATAGGGGTGCCTATGATCCCTTGGATTTGAGAGGAAGGGTAAAATTCTTCCCACTTGAGAAGATGCCATGGATGCCGACTCTCAGACACATGCCATGGTCATGGACACGCTCTGGATGGGAGGAGTTGGGAGGCTGCCACTTTCCTGGGCTGCAGATAGATGTGAGAACATGCTCTGGGTGAAGGCTGCCTGAATTTCTCAGGGACATTCATGTGCAGGAACAGACGAGGCTGATGAGGTAGCTATTTGGCTCTTCCTCACCTGAGAGTCCCAGGTGGAAGAAGGGGAGAGTATCTCTCTGCCACATGTGCCTGCAGGGACGCAGGTTGTCAGGGGTGATGCCATCCTCACTGTGCTGCTCCTGAGGTTCCTGTGGCCATCTTCACTGCAACACCCAAAGAGAAGCCGCATGGAGGACTAACATGGAGGGCTCTCTCACACCCGATTTGGAAGCAGCCCTCACTTTCATCTCACGTTCTGTGCACTGAGCACAGGACCCTGCCATCTGCAGTGAAAAGGGAGTTGGGACATTTGAGCTAAGTGTGCAGGAGATGGTGGCCTTGCCATCCCTCCCACAGAAGCACCTACCTGAGCTCCCAGTCTACCTGTTGGAAAATCTGTTCTACCTTTTCCAGACCCTCCTGGTGACATGGTCCAGATGGCATGTCAGACACACTGGCTCTGGCTACTGAGGTCCCCTGGCCTTGCTGCTGGTCTTGCTGAGTGTCCCAGTGTATGGCTCAATCCCAGCTCTTTGGAGGTGTCCTCTAAACTTCGGGACAGCCATAGGTACTTGCCTGGTCCAAGTAGAGCATAGAGAGGGGCTGCAACCACCCATTGCTCCATCCTATTCCTTTTCTCTGTTTAAAGAAGCCCAGAGGGACAACAGCAAATGTTGACAAGGCTGCAGAGAAGAAGGAACCCTCCTCCACTGTTGGTGGGACTGTAGACTCATACAACCCCCGTGGAGATCAGTTTGGAGATTCCTCAAAAAGCTAGGATTGGAGGTCCCATTTGACTCGGCCATCACCCTGCTAGGTATATACACAAAAGAATTAAAAGACTCATATCACAGTGACATATGTGCACCCATGTTTATAGCAGCCCAATTTGTGATTGCTACATCTTGGAAACAACCCAAGTGTCCATCAACTGGAGACTGGATAAAAAAAGCTGTGGTTCTTCTACAGAATGGAGTATTACTCTGCCATAAAAAATGATAGGTTTGAATCATTTATACTTAAATGGACATACCTTGAGGATATCCTCATAAGTGAAATAAATAGGTCACAGATAGGTACACATCGCATCTTTTCTCTGGTATGAGAAAATAAAGATGTAAATGAGTCTTAGAATTGTATGTTATATATTGTGAAATAGAAAATGCTGAAAGTAAAATAGGGTAAAGGGGGAAAAATAATGAGACTATAACAAAAAAGTAAGGAAACAAATTTTATGTATATGGGGGGGGCAGTAGGGTGGGTAGGGCTATGGGAAAAAAATGAGAATTAAGTTGTATCTTATACTGGTACAAACCCCCATTATGGAATGTAATCATGATCCATGTATGTAATGTACCAATAAAGATTTTAAAAAAGAAGAAGAAGAAGCCCAGAAGGACAACCACGTGAGCAGGCTAAGAGCAGCAGGAGTTCCCTAAATCTAAGACAGAAGCTTGGCCTGGCTTCAGGTTGATGGGGAACCATATTCTCTTGCTGTCTATCTTCCCTGCCCTTCCGCTATGTATACCGTTGGCAGAGCTGCTTTGGACCCTCTTAGGGAGCCCTGAAGAAGGACTGTACCCCATTTTGGGGGGACCTTCTTCCCAGAGGAAGAGATGGTCGGCACATCTCTATCTTCCACTTTGGTCCAAAGGATGCAGGCTGAGACAACAGGAAATATTTCTTTCTCTCCTCTATACATAGAGGCAAAAGGAATCAAGAGCGAAGGTGGGAGTTTACCATCAAACTGGGTCTGCTCTTGGCTTGAGAAGGGGCTGCCTAGCTGTTGTCACTGGTGTAAACAGAGTAATGAGAAGCACTATCATCGGAGAGCACAAAGCAGAAAAACTTCCAGTGCGCAATAAAATCAGCGGAGCTCTTGCCGCACACAAACTGAGATCTGAAAAGGACAATGTCCTGACCCCAAAGTTTACTTCTTGGCAACCAGGATTTAGGAAACCCCTCCCCACTGGTGGTTTTGCTGATTCAGGGGATATTTTGTTTGTTTGTTTTGCTTTTAGTTTTCGTTTGGTTTACTGATGGTTGAACCCAATGATTTCCTACTGAGCTACACTCTCCAGCCCTTTTCTTCCTTTTTATTTTGAGATACAGTCTTACTGAGCTGCTAAGTTACCCCGGCAGGATCTAAAGGTGCTCCCCTTGCCTCAGCATCCCAGAAAGCTGAAATTACAGGTGTGTGCTATCACACTCTGGTTGGTGTACCTCTTGAACACTAAATAGCAGAATTTCCAGTACACCACCTGCTCTGGTCTCACAACCTGGACCCCAGCTCTCTTAACTATAGTCCTCGAACCAAATCATAGGTTTAAAACCCACTTCCACTACTTTCTAAATATGTCATTTGGGGAAAGATGGTGAACTAAAAATGGCTGTACATTCTTTGGGACCTCTGTTGAGCACTGGGGTCTGTGTACCAAAATCCTAAGTCTGAGAAGGCTCCAAAATGACCTTGATCAATAGGTTCCAGTAGAGAGAGTCTGCGCTCCTTCTGCTCCCAGCTTGAAAAGATGGGCCACATCTCCAGCTGTCTTCTGGCCCTCTCTGGGCCCCCTGAGCTACAAAGTCCCAAGTCCGACTCAACCAAGCCACTATGCTGGAGAAGCCACATCTGGACACTTGGAAACCAGCCCAAGTTAAACCCAAACTTCCAGGCTTCCTGGCCAATGTGCCATCCCTCTCAGCCCCTGCAGGCAGTCCATCTTCCAGGGGAATGCCATTAGGACACCTCGTCAATCCTTCTCTGACTTCCAACCCGCAGAGTCTCTAGAATAATCAATGATTACCAGCTGGGGAAGCACTTTGTTACACAACAATAGATGACCACACAAAAGGTACTCGGCTTCTCTAAGCCTATAATTTATACTTGTAAGATGGAAATTATAATATTTTAGAAGATTGTTATAAGAATTACACAGAACAACATGTTCAAAATACTTGGCACAGTCCTTGTGGATAGTGAGCACTGCCTTCCATTTTCTCTTCCAAAGGACCACGAGCACCTGCACCATGCCTGCCTACCCCCACCTGTGGCCTCCTTTACTGACTTGGCAGTTTTTCAGAGTGCACAACTTGATCTCCAGCAAGGAAAACATGCAATGGGCTTCTTGGGAGCTAGAAATACCTGAGCTTTATATACCCTACTCGTCCACCTCTAGGCTGGGTACACGACCACATGAAACATCTCCAAAACTTATCTCACGGCTTCTTTGTGCAGACTCAGTGAGAATGTCCAGCTTTGAGTTGGACATCGTAGGTGGCTGGCTGTGGTTTCAGTGAGTCTGGTGCAGAAATGCAATGGCTTCAGCCGTCATTCGCAGCCAGCGTGTAAGCCCTCTTCTATTCAGCAGTGCGGCTCACTCACTATCACCTGGAGGAGTATTTGTGAACACAGGCAACGTCCCTCTCCCACCACCACCTCCTTGGTTCAGACCTCTGGGCTCCCTCCCAGAACTCATCCCAGACCCAGATTTTAGAATATAAGCACAAAAAGGAAGGTGTCCATTCACGGGGGCTCCATCTCCCCACCTGCTGCTCCTCCCTCCACCGAACTCTATAAGCTCCAGACACGTCTCTTAAAATTGCTCTCAAGAAAAGCTCAAGGTTTCCCTTAATAACTCCCACTTGTCAGAAATGAAATATTTACATGCACTTGCTTCAAAATCCTGGCAGCTTGTAACCTAAGAATAGTTTTAGTTACGGTGCTGAACCACTGCCCGGGGTCTGTGTCGCAGTTGATCCTGCAAGGAGGAAAGGCTGCAGGAGTAAGAGGAGAACAGGGGAGCCTTGGGAGAGGGGGAGGTGGACTGAGCAGGGCAGGCCTGACAAATCCTTGCCCTTGGTGTGGCATTGAAGTTGGTGCATTAAGGGAGGTTAAAGTGGTTACCGTGCTGGGTTGATGGGTGTCTGAGCTGTGACGAGCCCATCAGTCACCCTGACACATACTGGAAAACACGGAGAGATTGCAAACATTATCTGAAGCTTAATTATGAGGAAGGGCAGCAGTAGACTCGGGTAAGAGGCAAGCAGTGCTAGAGCTGCCTGAGCCCTTCCTTGCCTGCCGAGTCCAGTTCCCTCTGGGAAAGGCTGTCACTCACAATGTTCCCTTCCAAGGACCTTTTGTTACTTTTTAAGGCTGGGAAAGAAGGCTTATAAAGACTCTTACGAATGTTTTGTTTTGAAATTTAGTTCAGCAATTTGAAAATGTAAACCCAGAACCTCTGCCTCTAATAGGCTCTCTTGTATGGTGTAAATACAGCAGAAGACTTGAGTTACAAACTAATGTTTTGTTTAAAAATGTGACATAGAATAATAAAGAGGAAACAACCTGGTTGTCCAGCAATAGGGGATCAGCTCAGCATGCAAGCTTCTCCTACTCTCATGAACTATTACATGATAAAGTGATGGTCAAGCAAAGCCTGAGATAGCATGGGGAAATATTTTCAATGAAGAAAACAAACATTATATAAATGACCTATATTACAAGAGTACAAATATATTAGAACCTTAACTGAAGAAATGGGAGAAGATAATACATAGAGCCTGGGCAGAGGTTCAGTTCCATAATGAAGAAGAAAAATTAATTCCTTTGGAAAGTCACACTGACTATTTCATTTTCTTCTTTCCTTTTCCTATAGTTTATAAGTTTTCTCTAGTAAACAAACATACACAATTGATGTAACTATCTAGACATCATCTAGTTCCCAGAGGTCCATACCAGCGCTCAGTTTCCTCAGGCTAACTGCCCCAGGCACTGGTGATCCCACAGCAAAGCTGAGCCAGGTGGCTCCAAAGAGTATGGTGCAAAGATCAGGAATGTGGCACTGTTGTCTCTATTTTCTACGTCCAGGACTGGGCTATGGGCTTTATTTAGGCTGTCATCATTGGTGAAGAAGGCCAAGCAAGTGTTATTATCACCCTTTTAGCAATCCTGTGGAAATTAAGAGCTCCAAGCAATTAGGAATTTTTGTGAAAAACACAGCACTTAAGAGTAAGGGCGTGGATCTGAGCTCAGGACTCTCAATTCTGCTCTTTTCCTTCTTCACCAGTAGCAACAGGTGGAGAAAGCATGAGGTTGTACCCTTGCATGGCCAGCCTTTCTCCCTCCAGAGCTCTCATGGTCAGGTGTGTGTTGCTATGGAAACACCTCTGGAGTCCCCAATATCTTCTCCTCCATGGTCACAGTGCTGGAATCCCATAATTGGAGATGCTTTTCTTTGGGTTAAAAAGCCCAGACTCTGACCTTTAGGTGTCCTCTTTGGAAATAAATACATGTAACTCCAGGAGAGATCCACAGCACAACTGTGGACAGGAAGAGGAAAGAGGTTGAAAGACCCCTGGCTTGGAGCATTTGGTTTTGGGGAAAGGAAGAAGGGATATCTTTTATCTCAAAGACACATACTGTGTATGAGGATATTTGTCCTTTCGGATCATGACATTCCCTTATCTAAAAACACCTCAATTTTCTTGCCAAGAAGTTGTTCAGTGTTGTGTTGTCTTAATGAGGTGGTAAGTGGAGGTGGCCTATTTCCCTCTTGAGATGACAAAGGGCTAGGCCCACTGATGCTTTTGATTGTTGTTTTGTTTTTGTTTGTTTTGGTTTTTGAGTCAAGGATCTTGCTGGATAGCCCAGGCTGTCCTTCAGCTTACAAGCATCCTGTCTCAGCTTTCTGGGTAGCTGGGATTATAGGCATGGGTCAGCATGCCTGGCTCCACTGCCTCCTCATGCTGACTACATATTAAAGTCATTCGAGGAGCTAGACAAAGGTTTCTGTGGAGGACCACCTGGTACTCTGATGTCCCTGACATGGAAGGACTCTTAGGAATTTGTCCTAAGCACTTACCCCATGCACTGGATTTCAGTATAGAGTGCTCTGCCATGAGATGATTCCTGTTTTCCCAAAATTCCCCTGATGCTTTGTTTCTTGACCCTTTCTACCTGCTTTTCTAAGAGCCCACACAAGACAGTCCCTTCTGTTTAGCCCAGTGTCCAGAGTATGTGCACAAGGCCAACAGAAGACCACACCAAGAGCCCCACAAAGAGGCAAGCAAGGTCCCAGAAATGTGAGATTCCCTGGTCAATTGAGGGTGGGAAAAACTGACTGTCCCCTACCATCTCATGTTTCCCCTTCCATCCTAAGGCTGCCCAGTAGGGCCCACACTTCCCAGGCTTCCTAGGATCTTTCTGGTGGCAAATGACTGATTCTTGCCCACAGCATACGGTCAGCCATGAAGTGAGGCACTTCCAGCTCAGGAAGCTTGAGCGGCAGGTGTGTCTCCCATGTACTCCACGATGCAGAGCAGGGCACCACTGCATACCAGAAGGACGCTGGATCCCTGCTCCACCTTGGGGAAGGCTGGTGGACCACACAGACCCCACACTGGACTCCCAGGGAGGCACAAGGTAAATCTTATTGTGTGATGGAACTAAGACTTAGTTTTTAAAAACAAAAACTGGTATTATCCTTACTAGTGCATAATCTTGTTATTAATTATGTAACAATGTTACTAATCATAGATAATGTTTGGATGTTTATTCCATGTCAGGACCTATTTATTCTAAGAACTTCATAGCTAATGCCTCTCTGATTCTCAGTCAGGAATAATTCCTCCCCCTGCCAGAATTCTTTGGTAATCTCTGGAGATATTTTGATTGTTATAACTGATAGGGGTGGGCTGAGTGGTCATTACCCTCATCTAATGTGTTAAGGCTAGGAATGCTAGTAAACAGATTATCTCACACTTTCCAGGACAGGTCCTATAACAAAAGATTAACTGACTCAAATGTTTTTACTGATAGAGTCACTGTAGACACTCATCAAATGCTCATGATCACCCTCAAATTCCATGCCATCGTACCCTTCATTTTAAAGACACAAACATTAAGGTAATGTTATGGTAGGTAACATCGTTGGTTTGCTTCAAAGCCAGACTCTGATATTAATTCCTCTTTGAATGTTCGGTAGAATTCACCCAGAAATTCATCTGGTCCTGGGCTTCTCTGTGTTGAGAGGCGTTTAATGAGTGAATCTTGACCTCTTGATGTTCTGTTTGGGGTCTCTGTTTCTTCAGTTTGGGTAGCTCACCTGTCCTTAGGAATATTTCCGAGTCTTCTAGGATAGCCAGTTTGCTAGTATATATTAGAATATGTACTCCTTCATGATTCTTTTTCTTTCTGAGGTATCCTTTGAAAGTCCACTCTCTCATTTCTGATTTTATTTGAGTTTTCTCTCATTTTTTCTTATTGTAGCAAATGATTTTTAAATTTTTAAGCCAATTCTTAAGGGTGTTGACTTTTTCCCCTATTTTTTAATATTTTCTATTAATTTGGTTCTACTCCCATCTCTTTTATTCCATTTCTTCTACTTAGTTTCCCTGTGGACTTAGTTTGGTCCTCTTACTGTAGGTCTTCTGGTATAAAATGAAGATATTTAAGCATTCTCATCTATTTTTTTCTTTCTTAGATGTACATACTATAGTTCACATCCCTCTTATTCATGCTTTTTCGATATCCTATGTTTTAATTTGCTCTATAATAATGTTAATCTGTCTCCAGAATTTTTTAAGTTCCCTTTTAGTTTCTCTTTCATTCAATGATTGTTTGGGAATAAACTATTCAGTTTCCATGTATTCATATTTTTTTCCATTTTGTTAAAAGGACTGATTTCCAGTTTCGTTCAGCTCTGGTCAGAAAAGACAGATGGATGGATTTCAGTCTTCTTTAACCTGTTAAGACTTGTTTGAAAAACTCACATATGATGTATCTTAGGTGAGGATCCAAGCGAACTTGAGTAGAATGTTCATCCTGCGGTTTCTGGCTAGAAAGCCATGTATAAGTCTACTTGGTCTAGTTCCAACAGTGTTATTTAGTTCTGCCATCTTCTTGAGCTCTTCTAAAAGAATAAAAAGCAGAGGAAGAAGTAGAAGCAGAAGCAGGAGGAGGAGGAGGAGAATAAGGACAAGGATGAGGATGAGGAGACATATTTTATAAGGCTAGTATCACCCTGAAGCCAAAACCAAAACATATCACAAAAAAGCCACAGATCAGCAAGCATCTTGGATACACAAGAGGTGAACTAGTTCAGTAATATACAAGCAAACTAAATTCAACATCACGCTGAAGGGATTCTACACCATGACCAAGTTGAGATTTATCTCTGAGGTGCCAGGAGAGTCCAACATATTCAAATCAATCCACATAATATATCATACATAGGAAATTGTAAAATCCACATGATCACTTCAAATATGCAGACAACTCATTCAGCAAAGTTTAACATTCCTCTGTGGTTAAAACTCTCAACAAAATAAATGTAGAAAAAACTTAGCTCAACACATCAAAGGCTATATATGAAAGTTCTACAGTGAATCATAACTACAAGAGGAGACAAAGTTCCTCTTCAACTCAATGCCAGAGACCTTAGACAGAGCAATTAGACATGAAAAAAGAAATAAAAGTCATGCAATTAAAAAGAAAGAAGAGGGGCCGGGGAATTAGCTCAGTGGTTCTGGCGCCTGTCTTGCAAGCACAAGAACCCAGGTTTGATCCCCGGTAACCACATAACAATACTGGGTGTGGAGACTCACACCCAGCAGCAATCAGTACCACATACCACAGTGCTGGGCCTGCTGGCTCACGCCTGTAATCCCAGCACTCGGGAGGCAGAGGCAGGAGGATTGCTGTGATGTGAGTTTGAGGCTCAGCTCAGGGCCAGCCTAAACTACAAAGCGAGACCCTGTGTCAAAAAAACCTAAAAAAAAAAAAAAAAAGAAAGAAGAAAAGTCATCTCTCCTTGCAGATGAAAGAATACTATATGTAGACAACCCCCCAAGATCAATAAAAATTGTTAGAAGTGGTAATCAAACCAATAAAGATGTGGCATATAAAATCAACATATAAAAATAAGTTGCATTTCTACATACAAACAATGAACTATCTCTAAAGAAATTTTAAAATAATCCCGTTTACAATGAGAAAAGTATAAAATATTTAGGAATAAATTGAACCAAAGAAGTGAAAGATTTACACACTGAAAATTATAAAATATTGATGAAGGAAGTTCAAGAAGACACTGACAGATGAAAATCCATTTGCACTCATGGATAGGAAGAGAGTGTATTGGCTTTTTCTTTATTGAGTTGATTGGTACATTTAAGTTATATGCTACGATCACATTCAACATTGAAAATTTGTACCTGTACATGACATATCTGATTCTTATTTTGTCTCATTCTGTTGCCCCCCCTTCAGCACCCCAGCCCCTATATTCATAAGCTTTGTTTCCATTTTTCCTTTATATCGTCAATTTTTTCTTTCCCTTCTTTCCTTTCCCTTGCTCCTGTCTCAGTTCCCCTTCTCTAGTTCGAACATTTTCTATTTGACAATACATATCACACATTCTGAATCTCATTTATACCTTCAGTTTCTCAGACTAGAGAAATGATGCTGTATTTACACATTGGTGTCCCATTATTTCACTAATGAGTATGGCCTCGATGTGCATCCATTTAGTTATAAACATTTTAAATTTATCTTTATGGCTGTATAGTGCTCCATTTTATTGAAAAACTACATCTTATCTATCCACTCACTAAATTATGGACTTTTGGGCTGTTTACAAGATTTAACTATGACAAACTATGCTTCTATGAACACAGGTGCACATGTATCACTGTTGTATGATGCTTTTAATGCTTTTGGGAATGTCCCCAGCAGGGAATTAGCAAGTTCAAATGGGACCTCTAATCCTAAGTTTTTGAGGAATCTCCATACTGATCTCTACAGTGGCTGCACCAGTCTACATTCCCACCAGCAGGGGAAAAGGGTTCCTTTCTTCCCACAGCCTTGCCAGCTGCTGGTTGATTTACCGATAGCAGCCATTCTTTCTAGAGTGAGATGGAATCTTAGCGTTGTTTTCATCTCCATCTCCTGAATGACTAGTGATGCTGAACATTTTCTCATGTGTTTATTTGCTGCTTCTACTTCATCTGAAAAATGTCTGTTTATTTCAGATGCCTATTTTTGAATTGAGTTAATTTAAGAGGTCTGATTTTTTAAAGCTCTTAGTATAGTCTAGATAGTGGTCCTTTGTCTGAAGAACAGTCGATAACAATTTTTCCCACCTTGTAGGCTATCTTTTCATTCTGTGATGCCAGAGACCTTAGACAGAGCAATTAGATATGAAAAAATAAATAAAAGTCATCCAATTAAAAAGATGTGTGCTAAAACTTCTGCTAGTTCTCATGCTACTGAGGTTTTGTTTATAAAGCCTTTCCCTATGCCAATGTCTCCAAAAGTTCTATCTAAGCTATCTTCCAACAGATTTAGTGTTTCTGTTTTAATATTTAGGTCTCTAATCCACTTTGATTTTAGTTGAGTGCATAGTAGAAGATACAGGTCTAGTTTTAATGTTTGGCAGGTTGAAACCCATTCTTTTCAATCTCATTTATTAAAGAGGTTGTTGTTCCTCCACTGAGAGTGTCTGACTACTCTGTCAATGATGAGGTGATTTAGTATGTCTGGAGTTGTTTCTGCATCTTCTAGTCTGTTCCATTGATCCTC
>PVIR01011753.1:0-10400 GCA_004026965.1 Petromus typicus
GACTTCTCCATCTGCTCCTAAAACATCTCCACCACTCCATGGTAAAGCCTTTCACCCAAGAAGTCTCTCCTCGTCCCTCCAGGCCGCCCCTTCCCCGAAGCCCCTGTCTGAACAGAGTCCCCTGTCAGCAGCAGGGAAGCTGCTGTCTGAACAGATTTACTGAATCTGGACATTTTAAATAGGTAGAATCACACCATCTAGGCTTTTTGGGTTCAGCCCTTGGGATTGAATCTATGGCTTTTTCGTTGAATTACACTTCCAGCCAAATTAATTTCAAGACATGATCGTCATAAATCGCTGTGTTGTCCTGGCTTGGCTTGGACTCTGGATCTTTCTGCCTCAGGCTTCCGTAATGCTCTAATTACAGGTGGACACCACCACACCTGGCCGATATGCGACCTTTTGTGTCTAATTCACTGAGTATAACGTTTTAGATGTTCATCCATGTTGCAGCGAGTATCAGTATTTTTACGAAGGAGTAATATTCCATTATACATGGATATAATGTTACAATTTGTTTATCCATTGATGGATATATGGGCTGTTTCTTTTGGTCACTGTGAATAATGTTGTTGCAAATGTGTGTGCAGGTACATATCTGAGTACCTGTTTCCAGTTAACTAGAGGCTACACTACAAATGGAATATGATCATTCCTTTTTTTTTTTTTTTTTTTTTTTGAGACAAGATCTCGCTTTGTAGCTCAGGCTGGACCTGAACTCACTATATAGCCCAGGTCAGCCTTGAACTCATAGCAATGATCCTGACTCTGCCTCCTGAGTGCTGGGATTATAGGAGTGGACCACCACACTTGGCATTGTGGTATGGGGTGACTGGGGATCGAACTCATGACCTTGTGCTTGCCAGGCAGGTGCCAGAGCCATTGAGCTAAATCCTCAGCCCGTGAATATGATAATTCTTTAACTTTTCAAATTACCACCAAACTGCTTACTGCAGTGCCTGAACCACTGTGTATTCCCATCAACACTTTCTCTACACCCTTGCCAATGTTTGTTACTTTCCTTTTTACTTACACGTATTTCTTTCTGATGGAATTCTGTGAAGACAGATATTTTTTAAATTTTGTTGAAATCAATTGCAGCTATTTTCTCTTTTTTGCTTATGTTCTTGATGTCAGCGCTAATAGGCTTTGACTAACCCCTGGTCCTGAAGACTTGCTTCTGTGTCTTCTTCTAAGCGTTTTCTGGGTTTAGCTCTCACATTTAGATATTTTTTCAGTCCTGAACCCCGAGCTTTCCACCGAGCTTCGTCTCCCGCCCTTCTGTATTCTGAGGCAGGGTCTCACTAAGTTGTCCAGACTGTACTCAAACACGTGATCCTGCTCTTTCGGCTTCTCAGGGTGCTGGGAGTATAGGACGCACCATCACAGGGGTGCCTCCTGGGCATTCCTGAGATTGCTCTGTATACTGTAAGAGAATGGGACACAATTTAAAATTTTTTTGTTTGTTTTTTGAGGTAGGGTCTCTCAAAGTAGCTCAGGCTGGCCTTGATTTCACTTTGCAGCCCAGGCTGACATCAAACTCCTGCCTCGACCTCCAGAGTGCTGGGATTGATAACAAATGTGCTTCACTATGCCTAGCTTTAAAGTTTTTATTTTTTTAAATTTTGAGATAGAATCTTGATAAATTGCCCAGGTTGGGCTCAGACTTGTAATCTAGGCCGGGGATTTAGCTCAGTGGTTCCAGCGCCTGTCTTGTAAGCACAAGGACCTGGGTTCGATCCCCGGTAACCACATACCATACTGGGTGTGGAGACTCACCCCAGCAGCAATCATTACCACATACCACAGTGCCGGGCATGGTGGCTCACGCCTGTAATCCCAGCACTCGGGAGGCAGAGGCAGGAGGATTGCTGTGATGTGAGTTTGAGGCTGAGCTCAGGGCCAGCCTGAACCACAAAGTGAGACCCTGTCTCAAAAAAAACCTTAAAAAAAACCAAGAACCAAAAACCAAAAAACAAAAAAAACTTGTAATCCTCCTGCTTCAGCCTTTCATAGTATGGGGTCACAGGAGTGCTACCAACCGGCTGGGGTTTCCTATCATAAAATCATGCCTTTTGTATGTAGAAAGGGTTTTACTAGCCTTTTTTTTTGTAGTCCTCGGAACTGAATCCACAGCCTGACATATAATTGTTAAACACTCTACAATCTCAACCCTAGTCCTTTTAAATCCATTTTTATTTTTTACTTTTTGATATTTTAAGGCAGAATTTGCAGACTGGCCTAATCTCAAGATCTTCCTGCCTCAGCCTCCCAGTCAGAACCTCTGACAACACTAGCCCTTAAATTGCTGTGTAGTGGGTATTCTTTAAGAATGGCCCAGGAGACAGGGACTTAACTCAGTGGTTCCAGTGTCCATCTTGCAAGCAGGTCCTGAGTTCAATCCCCAGTATCACATACCACAATGCTGAGCATGGTGGCTCATGCCTGTAATCCCAGCACTCGAGAGGCAGAGACAAGAGGATTGCTATGAGTTCGAGGCTAGCCTGGGCTACATGGTGAGTTCAGGGCCATCCTGAGCTACAAAGTGAGATTCTGTCTCAACAAAAAACAAAAAAAAAGAAAGAAAGAAAAAAAATAAAAGGCCTGTGCTCTATAGTTTGCCCCTGTCCTGCCCCTCCCCATTGTATTTTTGACACTAATACTAAAATTAAGGCACCTTTTGTATCACCTTTTTTCTTGAGTTCCTGTATTTTAACTATATGGACACTACAAACATTTGAATTGAGGTTGCCTGATTTACCCTGATGGAATATTTGCTCAACTAAAAAACAAGGAAATTAATAATGTTCATTGTGGAAGATTTTGAAGATGATTAAATGAGATGACCATAGAGAGGTCTGGCACGTAGGAGGCGTGGAAGAATTTACCTCTTGCTTTTTCCTGGCTGTAGAGTATTCCACCATGCAGCTGTACATAATGTGGATCCCTCCCACAGCAGGTACGTGGCTGGTCTTCCAGTCCCTACCAGTTGGGAAAGGACATCTGAGCACAGGGCAGGCAGTGTTATGTAGCCGATACACTGTCCCCACTGATGTGCATCCTTGTAGGTTCACCTTCCTCTTGTGAATAGGTAAAATGACCTCAGGTGTCACTGGAAGACACACCTGGAATTTTGCCCATAGCAGAACTGGGTGATTTAGGAGGATACAAGAGTCCCCAGGCCCTTCTGCAAAGCTGAGAGCTGGCCAACTATTGCCCTATCTCGAGATCTCTTCCTCCTCATCCTTCTCCGCCCTGGGGTGTGAAGCCAGAGCCCACTCAGAGCATCTGACAGACCGAAAGCTCAGCTGTTGGGGAGATAAGCAGAAGGGTGTCAGGCAATGGGAGGGAGGTGTCAACCACAGAGGAGCCAGCAGCTTCCCCCTTGGCCGGATGGCCCAGACGTGTCCAACCGGGAGCCTTTGCTCACTGCCCTTCCCAAATGAAGAGCCACAGGGCTCTTGGGTCTGTGCACTGAACTGATCAAGCACCGAGCTGGCCAACCACCAAGCCGGCCAGCCTCAAGGCCAGAGGCAGCCATGGAGATGGGTAGAAGGAGTTTTTGAGGTTTTCAGGGAGGAAACGGGGCTTTGGCTGTGGTTCTGCTGCTTACTGCAGAAGTCAGCCTGACCCTGGGCTCAGCTGTGCCCCCAGCCTGCCCCGTAGACGTAGAGCCTAATGCTGGCAGCATTCTCGGTTTGAGCAATATCTAAGAAGCCCTCTGACTGCTGGACTGTGACTTCATGGTCTGGGCATCGTCCAAACTGCACCGATGCCTGATGACACACTGCCTTTCACTCAGTCAGTGCTCCTCTGACTGTTGGTGCTCTTACCTGGAGAACAGGAACAATGCCATCCATCTTGCAGGGTCATCGTGCAAGGACCCAAAGTGCATCAAAGCACTCTGCCTGGTTGAGCAGAGCATCCTGGTGATGCACGTCCATGATTCCAGCACTTAGGGGGCTGAGACAGGAGAGCTGCCGCAAGTTCAAGGCCAGCCTCGGCTACACAGTGAGACCCTTTTTCAACCTTCTCCCCAAAAGTGCTTTTCCTGGGGGGGTGCCCAGAGAGGGCACTAATACTGCGAGCCATTGTGTTGGTGCAGAGATGAGAGGGACCAGGCCTGCTTTGCGTGAGAGGTGTGGTCCCTCTACAGAGATTAATGGTAAGTAAACCCAAGGCTCTCTCACTCAGCTACATCTCTAACCCATTATTATTGTTATTATTATTACTATTTTGTTTTATTTTATTTTTTATTTTTATTTATTTATTTATTTTTTGAGACAGGGTCTCGCTTTATAGTTCAGGCTGGCCCTGAGCTCAGCCTCCAACTCACATCACAGCAATCCTCCTGCCTCTGCCTCCTGAGTGCTGGGATTACAGGCGTGAGCCACCACGCCCGGCACTGTGCTATGTGGTACTGGTTGCTGCTGAGGTGAGTCTCCATGCCCAGTCCTCTTTTTTTTTTTTTGAGACAAGGTCTTGCTTTTGTAACTCAGGCTGGCCCTGAGCTCACTGTGTATCCCAGGCGAGCCTCAAACTCACAGCAATCCTCCTGCCTCTGCCTCATGAGTTCTGGGATTATAGACACGAGCTACTGTGACTGGCGGTTTGTTTTTGGAGACCCAAGCTGGCCTTGAGCTCACTATGGAGCCCAGGATGGCCTCAAACACACAGATCCTTCTGCCTCAGCTTCCTAAGCACTGGGATTACAGGTGTGCATCACCACATCTGGCTCTAAAATTAATGTTCTTTAGCATTCTGTGGGGACTTAAATGTTCTAAACCCTGTAGTGAGGTTTTTTCCAGCCTTTTTTTAAAATTATTTTTTAAATTGTGAAATAGGTACATTTTATATACATATCATGATCGCACTCAACATTGACAATTTGTACAAGTATACGACATGACTTGATTACCATTTTTTCCATTCCCCTACCCACCCTACAAGCCCCACCCCCTATATATATAAGCTTTGTTTCCATTTTATTTATTTATTTATTTATTTTTTAAGGTTTTTTGAGACAGGGTCTCGCTTTGTGGTTCAGGCTGGCCCTGAGCTCAGCCTCAAACTCACATCACAGCAATCCTCCTGCCTCTGCCTCCCGAGTGCTGGGATTATAGGCGTGAGCCACCACGCCCGGCACTGTTGTGTGGTATTGGTTGGCGCTGGGGTGAGTCTCCACACCCAGTATTGTTATGTGGTTACCGGGGATTGAACCCGGGTCCTCGCGCTTGCAAGACAGGCGCCGGAACCACTGAGCTATATCCCCGGCCCTGTTTCCATTTTTTAAAATCACCATCACAATTCTTTCCAGCCTTTTGTCCATTTTTGTGTCCATCAGTAAGGGAATGGCACATCACATGTACATCCCCACAGTGAAGCACTACACATTCAGGAAAAAGCAGAAGGTGGATGAGTGTGTGCACAGCACGACATGATGGCCACCATGCATTGCTGGATGGAGAAAGCAGCAAAACAAAACACAGTGTAGAGTCCTGTGTTTATAGAAAAACAAAACTTTTAAAACCCCATTTTCAGGACCAGGGATTTGGCTCAGTGGCTCAGGAACCTGCCTCACAAGCATAACGTCCTGAGTTCAATCCCCGGTACCACATACCATGGCGCTGGGCGTGGTGGCTCATGCCTGTAATCTCAGCACTCAGGAGGCAGAGGCAGCAGGATTGCTGTGATGTGAGTTTGAGACTGAGCTCAGGGCCAGCCTGAACCACAAAGCGAGACCCTGTCTCAAAAACAAACAAACAAAAAAAGAAACAAAAAATAAATCATTCACATATTTGCTGATCCTAGAAGTCTGTCTGGAAGGATAAACCCTGAACAGTTTCACAGTAACCCCCGAGCATTGGGGAGGAGGGGAACCTCAGTTCTTGTTTTCTCAGATTCCATCCTCGGAAAACTACCAGCAGCACGTACCATTTTGTAATTCATGGAAGATGAAGGAAGGGGGTGGGTTGGAGTTAGGGAGCCCGAGGACCCCAGCTAGCCTTGGCTACTACTCCGGCGACCCCTCCTCTTCACAGGTCTCCCCGATGTCCCCTGTTCTTCCTGCAGACAGGTCAGCTCAATTTCCCCTCTGGGCCTACTCTGGGCTCTGAGGATGCCCCTGGCCTGACTGTCTTTTGAGCTCAGGAAATTGCTCAGAACCCCTGGTTACAAGGCCACCAATCCTACCCCTGTGCTTCAGGCCTGTGGCATCATAGCGAGGCCTGTGACGTCACAGGGGCTGGAAGCCAGCAGGATGGGACCTGGGACAGTGGAACCAGAAGGGTGTGTTTGGAGTGGGAATTTGAGGGCTCTGTCCTCAGCCCTCCTCCCAGGACATTTCCTAGCCGAGCAGGGGACTCTCAGAATTGGAGACCTAGATGTTCTTAAAGCCATTTTTCTTTTTATTTTCTTTCTTCTCTTCCCTCGGTACCAGGGATTGAACTCAGGACCACATTGTGCTTGCCAGGCAAGTGTGGTGTCACTGAGATATATCCCCAGCTCGCTTTTTGCCTTTTAAGCAGAGCTAATAGTAACTTTTCTAAGCACTGGGGACTGTGCCCCCAGGAAGAGGTGGAGTTGTCAGATGGAACCGGAGGTGTGTGGATCCCCTTGGAGATGTGGGTACCAGCGACCCTCATGCCCCCATGATCCCATGCAATGGTTGGGGGGTGGTCTGGGAAGCCTCTAGCTTTTGGGAGTGGGGTTTCAGTGAACCCAGCCTGCAAAGGGGTCCGGGTTCCTCTGTGAATTGGAAAGATATGACGGCCCCTAGGGATGAGAGGTGGGGAGGGCAGTTTGGGCACTGGTGTGAGAAGCAGACTCGAGGGTGTGGGGGTGGTGACAAGGGAGCTGACCCTGCCCAGGAGTGATGGTGAAGTCTGAGGTTTGGAGCTAGAAACCTCTGGGCTCCTTGCCACGAGGCCCCGGGTGACTTGCTCACTCTGTCCAAGCACCTCTTGATCACAGGAACAAAAAGCCAAGTACACAGGCATATTGTGAAGATGAGTGACAGAGTAGGAGGTTGCAAAGGCAGCTGTTTACGCCGATCCTTATCTATTCCAGCCGGAGCTGGACGCTTCCCCTTCTATTCTGGGCATGTATAGGATGGGATTTTTGGTTGTAAGCTGTGGACACCATCTCAAGAGGATTTAAGGAGAAAAGGAATTTGAGAAGTGCTGGGGAAGCTTCCGGAGATCCAGGGAGGTCGCAGAGCCAGGCGTGGAGAACAGGCTGGATCAGGGAGGCCGGAAGCAGGGCCTGGGCAGCCGCTCTGACAGCCCTTCCCTCCCTGCCCCAGCAGCCCCTCGTCCGGCTTGGTCACAGCGTGGAAGCCCCACACCTGCCCTTGGGGTGTCCTCACTGGTCCCCACCTGGGCTTCCTGCCCTGCTCTCCACCTCACCCCCATCCTCCTAGGTTGCCTGTGCCTGTCCCTGCCTAGGACTGGCTCTGCCTCTTCTGTCACCGTCTCTGCCTGCTCCTGACCCTGACCGACGCCATCATTGTCTTCCTTGTCATCGTCACTGCCTGTTGCTGTCTCAGCTTGGCCCTCGTCCCCACACCCCCAACTCCAGCTTTCAAACCCTGCTCCGTGCCTCTCCAGCTCAGCCATCTGGGTTCTCTGAGAACAGAGGTAGCACTCAGCCACACTGAGGCATGTGTATAAACACACACACACGTGTGCACACGCATGCACACATGCATGCACACCTTGAAGTGCCATAGCTCACTCAGTTCACCGCAGTGTAACCCCAGCAAGTCACCCTGCAGAGTTGCCGCAGGGAGGGAAAAGATAGGAGGAGGGCTCCCCCTTGTCAAGTCTCACCCAGCCCCCAGGCCTGCCTGCCTGCCCCCCCTTCCTATCTGAAACAACTTCAAACGTGGCACCTTCCTGTCATCTCTCACACCCTCTGGGCCCCAGTCTGAGGCAGCTGCCACCCTCCTGCCGCCTCCTTCCTTCCTCAGCCAAGAGGACCATCGGCGCCAGGTGTGGGGACACATGGGTCACCTTCGGGCTCACTGTACTTGAGACCAGGCAAGTCTGGGGAGGAGTCAGCTGAGAGGGAAAGAAAAAAGGATTCGGAGGGCTGAGGGGCAGGAGTGAGGGTTTTAGGGGCCAGGATGGGGGTCAGGGGTGCAGCCGCCTGCCTCAAAAGTGCAAGGTCCTGAGTTCAACCCCTGATTATGCAAAAAAAAAAAAGAGAGAGAGAGAGAGAGAGAGTTTTAAGATCTGGGAGTTTGGGGTTAAGGATGGGGAGTTGGTTGTGAGGAGGGTATGTCTTGGGCACTGGCTGAGCTGAGGTGGCTTCTCAGCTGCGGGGCTTCGGAAGAAGCCAGGAGCTGACTGAGCAGAGAGCTGAGGACTCAGGTGTCTGTCGGGGACCAGGGACCCTGGCACTTAGCTTACTCAGACTTCTCTGGGAAGGTAGTGAGGCCTGTCTTAGTATCAGGACACTGAGTTTGCCCCAGTGGCCCGGAAAAGCTGTCTGAGTGAGCTCGGATGTGCGGGATCATTTATTGGTGAAGATATGGACCCCCTTCCACAGGGCAAGGGTGGCTCCTCAATTCTCTGAGACCCTAAAGAGCCAGCGTGTTCCCTGGGAACTGCTGCCTGGCTCTGCAGTGGTGCCAGCTGGGGAAGGAGGGTGGTGGGCAGTGGGCAGTGGGCAACAGCTACCTGCGGGAGATGCCTCGGGGTGTGAGAGGTGACAGGAAGGTCCTTCCTCTGCTCCTCTCTGCTTGGTTAATTTTCATTCAATCCTCTTTCTGTGCCTAGAACACGGACTTCTAAGTGTCAGAACTGCAGGAGTCCTTATGTATCAAGCAGTCCAAACCTTTGTTTTGCAGATAGGGAAACTGAGGCTAGGAGGGAATTTGGTGGGAGGGCCCTTCCTAGAAGCCAGGCTTGTAACGGGGAACCTTCACGCTCCCTTTGACACCCATGTTCCAGCAGGTACCAGGGGCATGAAGGAGAAACTAGCTGCACAACTGGGTTGCTGCCACAAGACCAAGGTCCTGAGCGACTCAGGGGGCTCCCCAACCCTCGGTGAGGACTTCCAGGTCTGCCAAGGCGACCAGGTGAGGGGAGATCCCAGGCTCACCATCACAGAGGAAGGGGGATAGTCCGAAGGGGCTAGATCCCCCCTCTGGTCTATAGCACCTCTGGCCCCAGGAGCATCATGGGGATATGTCCTTGGGCTGTCAGAGACCCTGGCCCCTTGCTTCAGGGGCCCAGGCCCTCTTGTGGGGTATACCCTTGAGGAACGAAGGCCATGCAGAAGGCTTGGCTGGGTGACTACGGCCTCTGGCTTTAGTGCAGGGCCTAGGTGGATGAGGTGAGGATTTCCCCAAATTCACCTTGGTTCCATCCAAAACAACCTAGTAGAAGGTTTGAGTCACTTCAGGGATCAGGTGGCCAGCAAATGGGTGTATAGAAAAAAGACAGGTCATGCTGTAGTGTATGAGAACATCCTTGGGAGAGAAAGCTTTGGATGAGAGGAAAACTACCTGAGGGCCAGCCACGGGAGAGAGATTTAGTGTCATAGTTTCTCCCCTTGGGAAACCAGACCAGAGGTGGGATAATCCAAGGGCCCGAGTCCCAGGCGTAGCCCCTAAGCCCCTTGCCCTCTGCCCTCCAGATCTCCACAGCCTACAGGCCACTCTCAGACACAATGGATGCTCACCCCTTGTCCTGTGCCAGCTGGCCTTGCCCCTTGACACGGGCACCAGCCAGGCCCTCGCTGCTGGCCTGCCCTCAGCACCTGGACCTCTACTTCTATGCACTGCAGCCAGCAGCCCAGGGCGCTGCCCCACAAGGCCTCAGAGAGGACCTGTCAGCCATGGGTAAGCCTGGGGCCTGGGCTGGACCTGCGCCTTGGTGGGGGCTGGGGGAGACAGACACAGTGGAGTTTCAGGGTGGCGGGGAGGGATGGGGGTCCCTGCTGAAGTCCTGTTACTTCTACATTTTGGCCCGGCATTCTCTGAAGGTGCTGGGGGTTTTCAAGATGGTGGCAGTTGAGCCAGAGGAGCAGGGCAGTGGCTCTGTCCTGCATAGGAAGGGGGCAGGTGTAGCTGAAGGTGCTACAGGGTGGCGGGGATGGTGCTCCGTCTGCCCAGAACATTTGGGAGCAGGGCCTAGAGTCCTGGTTGTGTCCCTTCCAGCTCCAGGCCTTTGGCCACATCCCCAGACACACCCACAATCCTTGGCTGTCATTTACACCTGCGTTCTAGGCTTCTTGTATTGTAGTTTATCATTCTCTTGTGGGACCAAGGCCTTGTAGAGAGGTAAGAACTATCCTGCTGTGTCCTTAATTCTGGTATGCTAGCCCAGAACACAGTGAGACAGCTCAGCGCAGCTCGCTGAGGGGACAAACGGAACTCCAACCCCATAACCTAC
>PVIR01011753.1:10500-46484 GCA_004026965.1 Petromus typicus
CAATCCTCCTGCCTTTGCCTCCCGAGTGCTGGGATTACAGGCGTGAGCCACCACACCCGGCACTGTGGTATGTGGTACTGGTTGCTGCTGGGTGTGGGTCTCCACACCCAGTATCGTTATGTGGTTACCGGGGAATCGAACCCGGGTCCTTGCGCTTGCAAGACAGGCGCCGGAACCACTGAGCTAACTCCCCGGCCCCCATAACCTACTTTTTAATACACCCCTCATTGAACCCAGGCCCCACCCTTGTTAAGTGTTTGTCCACTGAGCTACACCCCTGGTCCTAGGACTTTTCTTTTTATTACGCCCCACCTTAATGCTACCTCACTGGTGCAGTATCTCCATTTTCTTTGCTAGTTCTTCTTACCTTCTGAATATTTTCAAGCCTTGAATTCAGTCTACAGCCCTCTGCTTCCCTCTATTCCTATTTTGTCTTCTCTATTCTTCCCTTCTCCCTTCCTCCTCATCCTGGTCTGTGCTTTCTTCCTACCCCTTTCCTGTTAACTTAATCTTTTTTTTTTTTTCTTTGAGACAGGGTCTCACTTTGTGGTTCAGGCTGGCCCTAAGCTCAGCCTCAAACTCACATCACAGCAATCTTCCTGCCTCTGCCTCCCGAGTGCTGGGATTACAGACGTGAGTCTCCACGCCCGGCACTGTGGTATGTGGTACTGGTTACTGCTGGGCGTGAGTCTCCACACCCAGTATAGGTATGTGGTTACCGGGGATCGAACCCAGACCCTTGCGCTTGCAAGACAGGCGCCGGAACCACTGAGCTAACTCCCCAGCCCCCTGTTGACTTAATCTTAAAATAGCCTGTTTGACAGAACCTCTCCCCAGGGCAGGGACTTCTCTACCTCTGCCATTCAGTACCACAAGCAACTACATGTGGCTAGTGCATCTGAAAAGTGGATTTTTTTTTTTTTTTTTGAGACAGGGTCTCACTTTTGTAGTTCAGGCTGGCCCTGAGCTCAGCTTTGAACTCACAGCAATCCTCCTGCCTCTGCCTCCCAAGTGCTGGGACTATAGGCGTGAGCCATGATGCCCGGCACTGTGGTATGTGATACTGATTGCTAGTTGGCATGAGTCTCCATGCCCAGCATTGTTGTATATGGTTACTGAGGATCATACCCAGGTCCTTGCACTTGCAAGGCAGGCACTGGAACCACTGAGCTAAATCCCCAGCCCGAGAAGTGGCTTTTTCAATTTCTTGTTGTTTGCTTATTTCAGACGGTCTGGCTATGCAGTTCAGGCTGGTCTGGAACTCATGGTGATCTTTCTTCCAGAGTGAATTACAGGCATGTGCTGCTATGTCCAGTGTGAGCTCATTTTTAATTTAAATCTAGTCCCACACATACAGGAGCTGCCAACTGAGACACATAAGATCTAGTGTCAACCTATGTGATCTCATCTGGGCCCATGGCATCCAAACTTATAGTTTGTTTGTTTGAGACAGGGTCTCACTATGTAGTCCAGGCTAGCCTTGAATTCACAGCAATCCTCCTGCCTCAGCCTCCTGAGGCCTGGGATTACAGGTATGCACACCACCACATTTGGCCAGCCTTCAAACTAATGTATCCAACTCAGACTTTTCCTTCAGACTCTAAGCCAATTTATCTAACTGTCCATTTGCTTTCTCTACCGGATGTCTAATATACTTATTGAACTGTTTTCTCTCCCTGCCTGGCACCACAGACGGCTGGCAGCTGTTACTGGCAAATACAATAGCTGTGGGGAGAGAGAATCACAGTGAGGGAGGTGCTTGCCCAAGCTGCCTCCCACCCTTCGGGCTGGAGTTCTCTCCCAGCCAGGCTGGCAGGTTGGACGGGGGACAGTCTACTCCAGGCCGTGGGGACTTGACCTATTTCCCTTCCTTGCTTAGAGCACCACGCTGGAGAGCTGCACATCGGCTGCACTGATGACGAAAAGCTCACCAAGTACCCACCAAGCATGGAAAGGATGGAAAGCCGCCTCAAAACAGCTGGCCACGGGGGCCCCTGCCCGGCCTTGACTCCTGGAAATGGCCCCAATGCCAAGTCCCAGCTGAACCGAAACAGCCCTAGCCCCCCTGCCCCCACTTCCAAGGAGCCCCCGTTCCACTTCCTCTCCTTCTACCCCAAGCACCCGCTTCTCCTGCCTCCGCCTTACCTGTTCACCTGTGGGGCCCTACGTTGTATCCAACGCCCCCACCTCTTCATATTACCCCAAGACACCACCTACCCCACCACGGCTGCGTCTCGCTTGCTGAGGATGGGCCATGAGCCTGGGCAACGAGGCCCGGGGGAGACCCTGCTTTTCCACCCCAGGCCCTTCCGAGCCTCTGGCCCTGCCCTGACCTCCCAGACCCAGCTTCCGGAGCCTGGAGCTGCCCTAACTTCCGCCCCCAGAATGGAGCGGGCTGGCACAACAGTGCCAACGAAGCGGGCCTCCATGGCTTCCCGGGCGGGCACCGCGGCCCTTCCATACCCACTGAAGAAAGAGAATGGCAAAATCCTGTATGAGTGCAACGTGTGCAGCAAGAGCTTCGGGCAGCTCTCCAACCTCAAGGTATCAGCCGGGTCTGGCGCACTCAGTCTTCCAGTGACGACCCCACCCCCCACCCCGCCTGACGGAAAGGCCACCCGGGCACCCTCTAGCGTCCAGGGACCTTGAAGTTTTCATCAAGGTGGAGATACAGGATAAGAGGGCACCACCAAAGTCCTCTCCACCCTAGGGAGACAGTCTGTGAAAGCATCTCATTTAAATTAAAAATAGGGAAACTGAGGCTCTTTATGGTCAGGATTTCCCCAGGATACTGACATTTAATGGTGGGGCTAGACTTTGATTTCAATCTCTCAACATTTAATGCAAAGCTTTCTCAAGGAACCACAAAGCTCTTTTCCAGTTCAGTCTCTTTATTCCGCTTGAAGGTCAAATGGTGGAATAGGTAGATTTGGGGGAGTCTAGGCCACAGAGCAGGCAAGATCGACTCTGCAAATCAGCCCCAGCGCCATTGGTGTCATCACCCGCATCATCCAGCAGGGGGAGCGCGTGGGCGAATCCCTCTATTACTGAAAATTGGCCACCACCACCACCCCAAATTCAGAAGAGTTATGGCTATTGGAGAACAAGCCTACTGGTTTCTTAAGGGCAGGAGATCCTACACATTAATGAGCATCAGGCAGCATAGACAGCTAATAAACCGGGGGATTTCCAGGCCCTGGCCCCAGAGACTCTGCCTCAGACGGTTTAGGGCGAGGCCTGAGAATCTTCATTTCTAACAAGCTCCAAGGTGCTGCCACTGGTCTATGGATCATGCTTAGAGTAGCAGTGTGGGGCTATCCCCGAGATGACAGACAGGTCTGGAGGGGGGATGCAGGGGTGTAGATGCCAACAAGGGCCCCTGCTGTGGCTCTGGACAGGTGGCAGCATTTCCTCCACATCTGGCCTAGGTCCACCTGCGCGTGCACAGCGGGGAGCGGCCGTTCCAGTGTGCCCTGTGCCAGAAGAGCTTCACCCAGCTCGCCCACCTGCAGAAGCACCACTTGGTGCACACTGGGGAGCGGCCCCACAAGTGCCGGGTGAGACCATCCTCGCCTCTCTGTCTCCCGCAGCCTGGGCAGGAGCTGTGAGCCCCTGGGAGGTGGCACCTAAGCATTCGCACCCCAGTCCTCTGAGCAAGTGGAAGAGGAAAGACAGTGGATCTAGGAATAGGAGCGGAAGAAAGTTGAAAACGACCCCTCTCAGGTTGGGATGAGAGATACCGGAAGCGGGGTTGGATATGTGTTTGTGGAGGGAAAGCCGTGACGTCAGCTCCCAGGGCTGTGGGACGGGTAAAGGCCAAACTGTAAACAAAGTTATCCAGGTAGGAAAACCATTAGATCAAGGTAGATCCCTCCTTCGCCCAGCCCTGTCCCGCCACGGTCCAAAGGCAGGGTTCTCTCCTGCAGAAGCAGAGGGGAGAACAATGGAGGGGTCAGGAGTCAAGGCTATGAGTCAGGCTTCCGGTGTCCAAATCCTAGCTATGTTCCACTTGCTGTGTGGACTCTGAGTAGTGGCTTCACTCTGAGCAGCGGTTTGCAAGAGCTCCCGGGGAAGAGGTCAGCCCCAGGAAGCGTTCAGCCCCCAGTCAATGATTTTTGCAACCGCTGAGGCTCCATATGTGTTCTGTGCAATTACTACCAGTCCACCCCAATATAGGAGGCCTGGAATGAGTAGTCACATGTTGCTGAGAGCTCTTTTCAACAAGGCCACATAGTAAAAGAAGTGTATTGGTCCAGGTCTGCTTAGCTTCCATATGACAGATACTGTGGGTCCCAGGGAGAAAGAAGTCACCAGGAAAAGCTTCCTGGCCTATACTGAAGGGGAGGTGGGGAGGGGGAAAGAGATCCCAAGCTGGCCTGGAGGACACAGCTCACGCCAGTCCATTCTTGTCAGATGTGCCACAAGCGCTTCAGCAGCTCCAGTAACCTCAAGACCCACCTGCGCCTGCACTCCGGGGTCCGGCCTTCCCAGTGCAGCATCTTCCCAGGTCGGCTCGCCCAGCACGTCCATAGGAAGCCGCACCATCAGCTGCATACTCCACGGCCCTGTGGCCCGGCTCACTCTCACCTGCCCCTGGCCTCTCTTACCTGCGTGCCCAGTGGCATCACTGAGCACCAGGTCTTGTTGGGGAGCCCTCAGAGAAGCAGATAGGTTGGGACAAGGGCAGGGTCAAGGTGTACCAGGGCAGCCAGTGTGAGCCCAGACAGCTGAGGGGACGGGGGGAGGGGTAGCAATTAAAGGATTTTCAAAAGATGAGTTGGAGCTTCCTGCGCTTGCACAGTGACCGCTTGTACAGTGGGGGGTCACGGTGTACTTGCCCGGCCTCACACTTCACCAGAGAGGTGAGAGGCACAGCCAGGGCGATGGTATGGGCCAGGACGATCGTATGGTTGGGGTGGGCGCCCACAGCCTTCTACCTAAGGCTGGGCTTTGGCTCCACCCCCTACCTGCGACCAATCTGAATCCAAACCCTTCATTTCAACTCACCACTGGATAGCTTAGTCTCTCCCTCTGCCAGGTGCAGGCTGTGCTGCCCAGCAGGGGGCGCTTTGTCCTCTTTTCTGAACAGCCTTCCGAAGACCTGTCCCAATGTCCATCTGCTACTTCCCATCACCTCTGGTCTCAGTCCCCACTCGGCACACTGCGCCCTCAGGGATCACCCTGCCACAGTCAGGTGTGGGGGGCCCCTCCTCAGAAGGTAGCAAGGAGAGCGGCATGAGGTGTCACTGCCCAATCATGACCCGTTGGCACGATGCCCCCTGATCCAGGACTGGCTCTCTTCAGAGTTGGGCAGCGTCAGGTGAGAGAGAGCGCTGCCGGGAGCCGGGAGGCCGAAGCTATAATCACAACAAAGGAAAGATGTCCTGAAGACTAATTTTCGGACAGCGTGGGGTTCTCCCACTGACCTCCAGTCACTGCCAAATGGGTTGGGTACTGCTCCCCCGCTGTGGTGCGGAGCAAGATTCCTGTTCTGGGTCGCTGGTGGCCCCAGGACAGACGCCTCTCAGGGAGACCACCAATGCAGGGCAGCGGCTGCGTGGGTTTCGACTTCGTCACCAACAGAGCTTCCAAGTCCACACTGATCACCTCTGCAGCCTCAGGCCAGAGCCTGCCCTGGGGTTCGGCCCCGCCCCCTCCACCGGCCACGCCCACTCGGGCTCTAGCCCCGCCCAGGTCCCCGCCAGGCTCCGCAGAGCCGCTTCTTAGCCTCGCCTCCCCGGCCTGCGGGCCCAGGTCCGCTCTTTCCGGGCCCCGCCTCCCGCAAGGCCTGCTATCCGGGCGCAAGTGCCAGATGGGTTCCTACAGCCTCCGAGGGCTGAAGGAGCAGCGCGGACGGAATAGAGAGCAGGGACGGGAGGGGCTGGGGCTCGAGTGGAGTGTCAGAGAGCTGCACACCCGGCTCGGGGCACTGGCAGCATCTGGGTCGCGTTCGGGCCGCCACTCTTGCGGGTGGGGCCGCTGTTTGCTCAGGGTGGGTGGGTGGGGCGGGCCAGAGGAGGCGTGTCCCGCGGATGTCGCGGATCCGGGTGGCCCCGCAGCAAGGTGTCCGGACGGCCCAAGCCAGAGGCCTTCGCCTTGCCATGACCGAGCGGCATGGGGGGCTGGGGGCCCGCCTGGCCCGCCTGCTGGCTGGACTGGGGCCCCGGAGGGAGCGCAGGGGGAAGGAGACCTCAGAGGAGGCCAGACCTCGGGATAGGTGAGGGGTGATGTAGAAAGACCTGGTAGGGGGCGGGCCCCGGCCTAGAGGTGTCTGTCTGTCTGTCTGTCTGTCCATGTACATTAGAGCGTTATAGGTGCTTAAATCAGCATCCATGGGTGTCTTGGAGCATTAAATGTATGTGTCCACGTACCATGATTGTGGGACATCCCTACTTTGTAGTGAAACTTTAAAACAACTTGGACAATTTCACGATTTCCTCCCCAGACAGTTGAAAAAGAAATGTGGCAGTTCCTTCTGCTGCGGTGGACTTTGATTTTCACATCGTGGGTCAGTGTTCTCTGGTCTTTGTGCCCTGTTCTCATGAGTCTTAGATTCCGAGTTGCCTCGCACTACAGCCTTCATTTGTTCTCACCTGGAGACAGCTCTAGACTGTAATGACAATAAATCTTTACCACTTGCTCTCAGGGTTTGGCTAGACTAGGTCATGTACTCCTCACAGCCGGCCCAGGAGGTCCTGCGTGTGATTCACACCCAGAAATGGAGGCTCAGAGAAGGGAAGTCAGCTGCTGCAGCGGGGCACAAAGCCCCGGCTTCAGTCCAGAGCGCGCATCTGGGAACCCTGTTACCTTGGACACTTGCCAGATTGCAGGGTGGGGGAGCTTGAGCTCCTAACCGCGGTGCCAATGGCCTGGTGACCTTGAGCAAGTTGCTTCACCTCCCTGGACCTTGCTAGTAGCTGGTATAGATCCAAGAGGGCACAGTAGGCACAGGCCCCCTGTCGGCAGTGTGGAGTGTGTTCTCCGGCTTGGGCTTGGTGTGTTTGTGTGTCTATGCAGTTGCCCAGCAATTTGTTCTGATCTTATCTGATCTGTCTTCAGCCTGCCCAGGAGAGGTGAGGCAAGGAGGTGGGGGCAGATGAAAGGAGGAGTTTGCTATACTCTCACCCTAGAAAGGGAAGGGTCTAGCCTGGTACCGACTGCCCTGGGGTACCCACACCCTACTGGTGCCCTGCCCACCCTCTCCTGGAAGACGCGCCCTCTCCATTTTCCCTGTCTGTCGGAAACCAGCCCTATAGGCCTGGGCGGTCCTCCTCCTCCCTACCCCAACTTGCAGAAGAGGCAGACTGAGGGTGCAGGTGAGTCAGGAGTGACAACAGTGAAGGAGGCGGAGCGACTGTGAGGCCGATGTGACAGCAGCAGTGTTTGTGTGCGGCCTCAGTTCCTGTCCCATCTGAGGCGCAGGCCTGTAATCCCAGCTGATTGCTCAGGGTGGGGGCTGGGGCAGAGGGGACAGGGCACTTCCCCCATAAGTGAAATAATAGATACCTGACCTTTGATTGGGACGGTCTTTGTGTCCTAACTCCAAAGCTCATTGGCTGTTGACTCCAAGCCAGTCACTTTGGCCTTCGTTTTCCTTATCTGAAAAATGAAGGCACTGATACCTACCCGTTAGGCACCTGGTGAGGCCGTATGGTGACTGCAGGGGTGACAAACCTACTACTCAGGTGACCTCAGCAAGTGTGGACTTTGGAGCCTCCAAAGTTCTGTCTTCTCTGCGTTCTGGGCCTGATTCTGGTCTGGTTCCGCCCTTTCTTTTATTTTTGTTTTTTGAGACAGTATCTCACTATGCAGTTCAGACTGGCCTTGAACTCACTATATAACCCAGGCTGGCCTTCGTCACAGTGATCTGCCTGCCTCCGTGTCCCGAGTGCTGGGATTACCACTATGTGCCACTATGCCCGGCCCGGTCCCTGTTTCCCTTCAGCCCATCCTGTCCCTTTCTCTGCCTCCAGGGGAAGGACAGCCAGGTCCTGGCGGGAGGAGAAGAAGCTGCCACATAGGGCTCCCCAGAGGTTTGACCGGTTCCTGCTGCTGGGCCGGGGCCTCATGTGGGGTGACGGTTGGGGATGGGAAGAGACAACTCCATTCCCCTCCTCTGTGCTTTTTTCCCAGGCCCTGGGGTGGCCAGAGCTGCCCTGACCTGGCCCAGGGCCAGGGCAGCACCAGCGATGTCAGACTCAAGGTAGGAGAAAACCTGAAAAAGTAGAGGGAGTCAGAGGGGCAGAAACTCGGGAGGGTTGGGCAGGCTCTGAGAACCCTGACTTACAAGTCAGACGACTGGAGTTCTAATCCGCCCTCCGCCACTGATTCACTGTGTGACCCCGGGAAAATCCCTCTGCACTTCTGAACCTTGGTGTTCTCTGAAAAATGGGCTCAGGAATGGCTTTCTGAGGACTGTGGAGAGAATCCTGCTGAGGTCCTTAGAGAGGTCCAAGGAGAAGGGAAAGAGCCTGCTCCCATAACACCTCTCGCTACCTGGACCTCTGCCGGTCTTTGGCTCTTTTCCTTACTTCCTGGCAAAGACTCCCAAAAGTGACACTGAGTCTGTAACTTCACCTTCCAGACACACTTGCCCTGGTGCATTGGGGACCTGAACTGCAGCCAGTGAACTGCCAGTGACAAGTATCCTCTCCTTGGAGGAACAGAACAGCCTTCTCTGGGGGCAGCTGAAGCAGCTCCTTGGGGCTCTTTGGTCCCAATATCATAAGTAATGACCGGAGTGTGAGTACTCATTCTGTGCAGGTGCACTGTGTCGTTTATCTCACAGTCTGCACAGCACTCCGAGGAGGCAGGTGCAGTCATTATCATACCCATTCTACACAGGGAGAAACTGAGGCCCAGGTTCCACACCAACCCTCCTACTCTTTGTCTCTTGAGGTATCTGATTCCTGGGGAATGAAAGGCTGTGTCCATGGCATAGGGAGTACATTAAAGCACTTGAGATCAAAGGCCCCTCCCCGGTGGGGGGTTTGGACCCCGAATGTGGCTCCTCTGTTACCAAGGACACAAGTTTGTCTGGGGAAACTAATAGTTTGGGGTTCAGTATCCATGTGGACTGGGAATGCTGGGTCCTGTCCCCTTATTCCCTTAGCCCAGTTGGACCCCAAGGAAGAGGGTAGACGGGTCAGGTGTCCACCCCTCCCCGCTTCTCACATGCCCCCTTTATCTCTGTGCCCAGGGACCTCCTCCCAGGTGTGCCGTGGGAATTTCAGGCTGGCAGGGTACAAAGGAGATGGTGGCAGGCCTTCAGGTAGCCTGCAACAGGCAGAGACCATGGGCACTGGAGGCAGGCATGCCTACGCAGCCCTTAATCCCCAGGGTAGCTGGTGCCAAAGGCTGAGGGGCCTGTGGATACCTGGGAAAGCAGCAGTGGGCCTGTGAGGAAGCCGAGGTCACGGTCCCAGGAAGGCTCAGCCAGGCCCTAGAGCTGCATCACCAGGGAGGCAGTGGGGTGCCTGAAGACGGGGGCCCTCCTCTGCCTTGCAGTGGGACCCTAGCAATGTCACCGTCTTCTGGACTCACTTTCCTCTTGTGTGGAATGGGAGGGCATGAGTTTCCTGCCCTTTTGCTCAGCTCTGGTGGTCCTGGTAGCACCTGTTAGTGCAGCTCAGGTGGGTGTCAGAGCCCCGTTTAGCTTCCCTTATGCCAGGGAGAACAGCAGGGGACACCCTGGACATGTGGGGGACACGGGAAAGGCCGTCACTGTGTCTCCCGCGTCTGTTTTCTCAAGGTTCAAGCCCAGAGCCATTCAGAGTGGGACCTTCGGGTCAAGAACCGCAGTGGTTTCTGGTCTCAGAAGCACCGACACCCCTCAAGGAGACCAGCTCAGCCCCTTGGGCGCTTGCAGAGGCCAGCTGTGGGCAGTGCTTCCGACTTGGCCAACTATGCCTCTGGGGCACCTGAGGACCTGGATCCAGCTGTGGCCTCAGCAGACCCTGCTGGTGCCCAGCTCCCCTCACTCCTGGGCCCTGCTTCCCAACATGTGGAGGAGGGAACCCCAGGCCCTATCTGCCAGCAACCCTCACACGTAGTCCCAGACGTCACTCTGAGGCTGGAGCCGCCCAGCAATCTGGAAAACTCGCCCCCGCTGCCCCGCCCAGCATCCTTCCCTGAGTTGGAAGGGGCAAAGGGCAAGGGAGACACACTAGCGCCTGTCCTGTCAGAGTCTGCCCAGACACCGCACTCACATCTCTCTGCCAGGAGGACCCGCTACCACATCATCGTCACCCTGCAGGGGTGCGGGCAGACACCTGGGGAGGAGGGTGAGGAACCGGCTGGACCAGCTCCCCACCCCTGCGGCCCTGAGGAATCCAGGGGCTGGCAGGAGCCTCCCCAGGGGCCCCGCCCCATCACGGGGTGCCGGACCAACCTACCCCAGGAGCCCCAGCGGAGAGCCCCGCCGCTGCATCTGGGGAGCTCAGCCCCGTGGCGGCAGCTCCAGGCCGGCCAGAAGCCAGGGTCTCCACACAGACCGTGAGTAGAGCTTGCTTCCCGTGGGGTCTGGTAGTAGCTGCGCCTCTTTGGTCTCTGCCTTGTCCCTGGGCTTCTCTAACTCATTCATTTAGCACCCTGATGGGGAGCTGACCGTGCCCTCTCCCTCCATCTCTGCCTTCCCTCCTTCCCTCCAGGAGGTACCTTGGGATGCCCCGCTGCTTTCTGCCCCTGCCCATCCCAGGAGGGAGGAGGGGAAGCCCTATCCTGGGAAGGACGAAGGCTTGAGGAGTCACTCTCTTCTCATTAACACCCACCACTCCCCTGGTCTGGGCAGGAGCCACAGAGCCAGCCTGGGAAGAGGCACCCAGCCAGGGTGCTGGCTGTCTTGAGGGAAATTGCTTAACTTCTCTGGGCCTTGTGTTTTTGAGTGGATTTGGTAGTCAGGTTACAGGAACATCCTTTGAACTCCAAGGAGCCAGGCTGCCAAAATAGCAGAGATGCTTATTAATTGCACGTCAGTGACAGCAGTAATTACCCTACCTGGCTTTGCGCTGGCGGCCACGGGAACAGGCGCCGACACTCTGAAGCCTTGGTTTTTATTTGGCTCTTCTGCCTGTGGCCTCCACGGTGGGGAAGTGGGGATCACTCAGCGCACAGGGAGGAGGGCTGAGCAGGGGACCAGCCTAAACACGGCCAGGGTCCCAGGCAGGGTCTGAGGGCCTCCTCACGGTGACAGCCGTGGTGGATATTTATGGCTTGTTTCCTAAGTATAGTTTTATTTAATCCTCACAAGAGTGCCACAGAGTAGGAACTAATTATAGTAGGAAATTGAGGTTCAGCGAGGGTAAGTCACTTGCGTAAAGCTGACTGGATGGTGATGAGAATCACAGTTTGGACCTAAGCTGCTGCAACTCCGGCGCCCGTCTCTGACCCTTTACCATCCAGCCCCCAGAAGAAGCCTGCCAGGCCCTGTGTGAGGGCAGAGGGTGCTTGTGATGCTGTGGAAGCCGTTGCTCCCTGTGACCCTGGGTGGTGGATTGGGTGGCAGTGTGCCCGCAGAGGCCAAGGCAGGGATGCCCAGGTCCTTGGTGAAGAAGTCAGTGGTCTGGTCCTCTGATAAGGGAGAGGGAGCTACGGGGCCCTGACTGGCCTGGAAAGCTGTCTGATGTCCCATCGGGGGGACAGCGAAGGAGATTGCAGAGGGAGCTTTGGAGGGAGAAGAGCAGTACCTGAGCAGGGCTCCACCTGGTGCTCTCTGGCTGTTTTGGATCCAGGTGGGTAATAACAGACTCTGGTGGGGGACCAGGACCCCTCAGAGAGGAAGGGAAGTGACTTCCAGGGAAATCATCCTTCTTTGCCCGTGTTTCGGAGGAGAGTTCTCCAAGCCAGAATTTGCAAACATGAGAAGGGGGTGGGACCCAGCTGAGGCTGGGGGCGGGGAAGTGTCTGCATCCAAATGCAGGTGCGTTTCAAGGGGAGGAGTGTTTGTGGCCATGAGCTGACTGTATGCAGACTGGGGTGTATGCACATGTGTGTGTTGTGTGTGTGTATGTGACTCGTCTCCAAGAGCCCATATGTGGATATGTGTCTCTGGGTGGGTGTCTGAACGTATCCCGTGCTGTGCGTACCTGTGTGTGCATGTGTTTGCCAGCATGTAGGCCTGTGGACTGGTTTGGCCTAGTTCGGGGGTGACTCACACGTAAGCGGGGAGATGCAGGACTTGTTGGGTTAGACAAAGATTTTCCCACACTCCCCCTGCCCCCTTCCCACCCCATAAGCCTCATTGGGAGGCCACAGGTCACACTGCCACAAATACACTTCTGGTTTGGAGCGTTGAAGAGTGCCCTGGAAATGGGACATCTGCTTGCCCAGGAGAGGCAGCTGGTTAGTGCAGTGTGTCTCCCAAACAAACCAGGGACCCAGGCAGATTCCAGCAGAGTTTGAAACCTTCTAGCAGACATGACTGTCTAGGGATGGGGCAGGTGAACTATCAAGTGCTGACCTCCCTGTCCCTAGAAGTATGTGAGAAGCCAGTGACCACATGCTTGTGGAATGAGTGGCTGTCAGGGGTGTTGTCCAGGGGTTGGGTTGGGCTGAGAAAGGTATGGAGTTGTGATTACTGGGAGGTCACAGGAAGTATCTGATGGTTACCAATAGCTTCCCTTTCCGGTTGCTTTCCTGTGAGTCTGTGGAGCCTTTCAAATATCTGATTCTTCCCTCCTGGATGCTTCGGATACCACTTTCATGAGAAACCAGGGCCTAGTCAGCGGGCGGCAGGCTTAGCATTGCGTGACTGGCTGATGGCCGACTGTGAACAGATGGACTGGAACCCGGGCTTTTGAAGTCCTGTCAGCATTGTCGGGACAGAGTCTTGGTGACGAGCAGGGAGTCTTTAGTGTTAACTGGGAAGTGGAGAGGGGGCCCAGTGAGCAGGAGGTTTGTGACTGTGGAGGGTCTCAGTGAGTGTCGAAGCTACTCGTGGGGAGCATGCCAGGCAGGGAGAAAGTTTCACTGAGAAGTAAGGCTGTCCTTGGTGAGGACAGCAGGCTGCGTATGTCCTGTTCCTGGGAAACCCTGGCTGGGGAAAGGATTGGGATCTCCTGGGCCTCCCCATCCCCCTCCCCGAGGCTCTCCAGGGCCACGCAAGCTCTCTCCCAGATGCAGTCATAGCTCCCGGTGGTCCAGGAGTCAAGACAGGCTTCCCTGGGCTTCAGCCCCTTTCATCCCTGCTCCTCCTCATAAAACCTGAGTCACTGCTTCGCCACAGAGCAGGGTCAAAGTTCTGGCTTCCACCAGCCTCTCCTGAGGGGTGGGGTGGGGCTCGGGGAGGGAATTGGGGTAGTGGGTCCATTTCTGGCCAGGGAAGGGGCTTCAGACGGCTGCCTCACAGAGAGAAGGCCCAGGCCTGAAGACAGGCTAGGCCAAGATGGGGGATGAACAGGCCGGCCTCTGGGGCCCGCAGGGTCTGAGAACAGGACTGTCATGGTCAAGGGAGCCTGGGAGTCAGAGTGGGCCTGGTGGCCTCCTCAGAACTAAGATGGCCCCTCTTGAAAGTAATCACCACCCCAGAGACTCAGTTTACCAAGGGAAGTTGGGGCTTTGCCGGGTGGTTAAGCACTTAGTGTTGAGGTAAAATCTTGACTTTCTTCTTTGTGACCCTGAGCAGTTCTTTAAAAAATCTCATGTGCAAGATGGAAGTGTGTATTTATCATTCAGTAACAACTTACTCTTACTGAGATCTAACTCCTGGAATTTTCCTGAAGTTTCAATGTCTACAGAAGCCCTCAACAATAGCCATTGTGACTTTTACTGTTGAGGCCAGAAATTCACCAGTTCCTTGGGAAAGCAGGGGACAGACATCTTAGGCAGGGTTGTAGTAAAGCAGGTAGATTCTCAGGGAGATCACGGCCTACCCCTCAAGGAGTGAGGGGAAGAGGTGGAGTTAGCGGGTACATCTTCTTGGACCACCCCCTTTTTGTGATCCTGTTTTTTCTTCGGTACCATGGGAAGTAATGATTTCGGAAGCGAGAATAGAGGGGGAAAATGCAATATAAAGCTCGAATGCCATGTCCTCAGGGTGGCGAACCCCAGGCATGTGTGCCGCAGCAGACTGTATCGTGGAAAGCTCTGAAAGCATCGCCTTCATAGCATAGGGGCTCTACGGCGGCCCACAGGTGTAGTCAAAGGCAACCCTGTGCTCTGACCAATATCAACCACATGAATAGGTAGGCACCTCTGCTAATATTTGGTCACGAGCCTCCAAGATGACAGTGTGACTTTCGTGAGCCAACATGTTACTTTACAAAGCAGGTTTTCGTTCTTTCTCTCCTATTGCGTCCTGCTTGGCAAGACCCTGTGAAGCATGGATCTTACTCTTGTGACATGTTCTCGGACTCCTGCTCTGGGGTTGGGGGCCCTGAGGTCTGAAGGAGAGAGAGGACCTGCCACGGTCGTCCAGGGGGTGAGCGTAGGGTCGAGCGGGACCCGGTGTGCCTGAGCCCAAAGCCCTTCTCTTTGACGGAACCTGGCAGGAATGTGTGAGAACAAGGCCTGTGCGGTGTCTGCCTTTCTGGTTTCAGCTCATGGCGCCCCAGACCCAGGGCTGCGTGGGCGGAGGCCGAGGCCAGGCCTCATGGGCGGGCAGGTCAGATCCATCTTCCTTCCGCCTCTCCTTTCTCCTCCTTTGAAGGCTCAGCCTTGAAGGACCTTGACAGAGGGAATCACTTGAAAGTGGGGGGTGGGTAAGGAGGGAACCCTGTCAGAGCTGGGACTGTCATACCCACCGGCCAGACAAGGACACAGACCAGCAGGCCAAGCGAATGCCTGAGGGTGCCCAGCACGAGGGTGGCAGTCTTCGGGGACCCCGTTACCCTCACCACCCTCTGAAGCTCACCTTTCTTCCTGGTACCCTCTGCAGGGAGCCGGATCACACTGTGACGAGGACGCCTCCGGACGGGTCGCTGGGGTCCCACATGGAGGAGGCAGCTGGGCCCCCGGCCCAGGCTGAGGCCCGGGTGGTGAGTGCCACCTTGACATGGCGACAGCGGCCTCCAGCTCAGGAAGAAATCAGACACCGTTTTCACAAGGTGTCCCTGGTGTCAGGGGCCCGAGAGGAAATGCTCGAATACAGCCGCCTTCGAGAGGAAGTCAACGGCTTTGCTACTCGGGAAGAGGAGACTGTGACTCACCAGGGCCTTCGGGATGAGGCTGGCTCTGCGAACTTCCACAGCCACGGGCCCATCTTTTCCAAGAAGTACATCCCACCCCCAAAGGAGAAAAGGCTGGTGAGCCGGCTGAAGGAGGCTGGGGACCAGACTGACGGCGTCCTCCAGGCTCCCAGGACTGAGCTGCCCAGCATGGGAGCCATGGCCAGGACAGAGTTGTTGGTGCCCCTGCCGGGGCCCCGGGAGCCGAGCCCCCACCCCGCTGGCAGTCACACTGCCGGGAACTCCTGGAACCGTGAGGAATGTCGAGTGACACGTACTGCGCGTGCAACCCTGGTTGTGGGAGCCCATGTGGACCGCCGGGCAGGCAGCTCCGTGACTGCGGGGCCCACGCAGTCAGTTGAGACCTTGCCAAGGGGCCGCCATGTGGCCCGCACAGTCCGCGCGGTGGTGCTGAGCCCCCAGGCTGAGGGTTCACCCAGCCACAGCAAGGCCCGGGAGCTGCTGAGTAGCCTCGTGGCTGCTGAGCACAGAACCTCCGCCAGCCGCCTCCCCAGGCCCACAAATGTACCAAGGAGCCAGAGCCTGAGTGGTACAGGGGGCACAGTACTAAGGGAGCCACCTGAGACCGGGACAGTCCCACTAACAGTCCCTGGCAGTGGTCCAGTGGGTCCTCACCTACCCGAGAAGCACGACATCTCTGCAGCCCACCCAGACCAAGACCACGGCAGGGCCCTGGATGCCAAGGCCTGTGAGCCCCTAAGGATACGGGGAGCCTCCAGCCCTGCTCTGCCAGCTCCCCAGACTTCTCAGGGCCAAGCACCAAAGCCCTCCTTTCCCAGACCCCAGACCCACCCGCCCTCCCTGAGCTTGGACTCTCACCCCAGGGTCCAGCCCAGCCCCCATGTCCTTCCCGCTGTACAAAAGGAAGGACTAGCGGATCCCCCTGCCACACCCATCCTGCCTGTGGAGAGGAGCGAGGTTGATCCAGTGCCTGAACAACCTCCTGTTCCAGCGTCTAGTAGGAAGAAGACTGTGCCCAGCCCGGGAGATCTTGCTCCCACCTCCCCGAGGAATAAGTTTGTTCAGGACTCTGAAAATGTCTCCTCCCTCCCTCAGAAAGAGGTAGTTCAAGGTCCGGGGGCTCCCATTGCCTCCTCCCCTAAACCGCCAGCAGAGGCTACCCAAGACCCAGAAAGAGGCCCTAGTACCCAAGAGGAGGTTGTTCGTGGAGCTGAAAGCAGCCCTACCCTCTCCCTCACCAAGGAAGAGACTGTTCAAGGACCAACTGCTCCCGTCCTCCAACTCCCCAGAGAAAAGGAGACCACCCCAGAGGCCAGAGGGAGCCCTGCCCCATCGCCTCCTCACAGAGGCAACATTCAGAGTCCCGCTGCTCCTCCTGCCCCGTCCTCCTCAGAGGGCGAGGTGTCCCCCAGTCTGGGAGGCACCCCTGTCATAGTGCCAGGGGAAGCCGAGGCCAGCATGGAGTCCCAGCTTGTCCCCGACTCAGCTGAGGGAAAGTCGCCTCTGGAGTCGTCGAGCGAGGAGGATGAGTTGGCCCTGGCCGCTGACCTGGAGATTTTCCTGGATACACTGCGGAGCATGGAACCCCCTGATATCCTCCGCACGCACAGGCTGCCCCGAGCCCCGCGCTCCTCCTACTTGGCCATGTATGCCACCCTGCCTGCCATTGAGGAGGACCAGCCTGGGCCCTGGGTGCTGGGACCCAGCCCCCCGGAGGTTCCTGCCCTGGAGGAGGCGGAGGACGTGGAGAACGAGGAGGATGTGGAGGAGGAGGGGGAACCAGAGAACCCCTACCTGAGCGATGACGAGAAGCTCCAGCTCAGGATGGAGAAAGCAGGACCCAGCTCCGCGGGGGGCTCACGCTCCGCCAGACCCAACCAGGACTCCTGCTCACCCCTGGAGATGATGAAGAAGCATGTTGCTGATGCCAGGAGCCATCACCCAGAGCCTGGGCTGGAGCTGCAGACTGGTCACCGGCCTACTTCCCGGCTCGGTGGCAGCCTTCTTTTTAGCAGTCTCATGCCCGCCACCAAGGAGGCCCACACCCTGGAGCCACTGGGTGCAAAACTATCTGCTCTGCCACCCCATGAGGCTCCGGGGCTCAGGAAGGTGCCCGGACAGTTGCCCCTGCTCTGCAGTGGAAGGCCACTGCCGGAGAAGCCAACACGGGCCCAGCCCCTGGAGGGGTGGGTGAGTGAAGCCGGGATGGGCAGGGGACAGCTTGCCCTCCCCTGGGTGCAGGTCTGGGTGGTGTGAAGAGAACCGTTCTGGGAGCCAGAGTCCCAGGCGGCAGGACCAAGGCTTGGGCCTAAGATCTAGTTCACTTACCCTATGCAAGCCTCGTCTCTCTGGGCCACAGTCTGTTTTTATAACAGGAACTTTGTACTGAGGGTCTTGAAGGGCTTGGTGGCTGCCAAATCCTGGAAGCTGGGAAAGGGGATTGAAAGGCTGTTGGTGATTGGAAACAAGTATGGCGTCCTCTGTAGACCAGCCCCTTGGAGGTGGAGGCCAAGAGGGAGAGTGTGGCATCTGCAGGATGTTGGGTGGCTGTAGGCAGGTGATCCCATAAGACTTATCTCTCTCTCTGTTCCAGAGCCCGTCCTTGAAGACCCAGGGCAAGCTGAACACCAGGCCCGGGAAGGTAGTGGTGTGGGGGAGTGGGCAGGTGCGGGAGATGGGGCCCGGGGACAGACAGAAGCTGACAGCATGCTCTGTCTCTCTCAGGTGATACTCTTCTCAGAGCCCTGCTGCCAGGGCAGCAGCAGGGAGGTCTGGGAGGACGCTGCCGATGTCTCGGGCTGGGGTCTTGTTGCCTCCATGAGGGTGGTTCGAGGATGGTGAGTGAGCTAGCAGTGACCCCAGGGGTGCAAAGGGGCCCCAGCCTGGCGCAAACCCCATCGGCTCCCCAGGGATCACAGGTGCCCTCTCCTTCCCAGCTGTGACCCTGGGGTCTCTGTGCCCACAGCTGGGTGCTCTACGAAAGGCCGGATTTCCAGGGCCGGAAGCTGGTCCTGCCAGAAGGGGACACAGAAGTGCGAGCCCTGGGGCCTTCCTGGAGCGCTGGGGGCATTGGCTCCCTAAGGCGGGCTGTCCGGGTGAGTGGGGGGCTGGAGGACTGAGAGCCCGAGCGGGGGTGGGGGTGGGGTGTGGAGGAGCGGAGGGGCTTCGTGTGGGCTCCCGACCTTGGAGGCTGGGGGAAGTGACTCAGCTGTGTGCAGCCTGGGGGAGGCAGGGCCAGGCACCTGCCAAGCCAGGCTCAGCTCTGGAAATTTGGGGAGAAGGAGAAAGGGTTTGAAAAGTCAACATTGTAACTTCTTATTTGTAAAGCAAAATAACAACAACCCTGTTTTCAGAGGATGGAATTAACAAACTTGATAAAAACAACCTTGACCCCCAGAGAACTGGAGAAAAAGCAATGAGTCTAAACAAGGTCTAGTTGGGGTGTTTGTTTTTGTTTTCAGGGAAAGAGCTGAGTGAGTCCAGTGTTGTTGCAATCTCTGCCGGGAGGAGGTAGAGCAGTTTTCAAAGTCAGGCCAGTGGCGCAAAGTTTATTGTGAGAAACTCACAATAAATTCACCCGCACGTGGGAGGTAATGAAGCACAAGAGAAAAGCGAGGCTTTGAAGTTAGACATCCTAGGATGGCTGGATTCTCTCAGCACTGAGTGGGCACCTACTGTGTGCCAGGTACGTGGGTGGCACCGGCTTACAACACTGAACAGAAACTATGTTGCCGTGTTCTTGGCCCTGCCTCTCACCAGCGGTGACCTTGGGCAGTTTGCTTCATCTCGCTGAGCCTCACTTTCCTCAACTCTGAGCAGACTGTAAGGCCCACTGCAGGGATGGACTGGGACAGGTGGATGTGACCCTAACATAGAGAGCCCTGCTGAGCAGGTGCTTTTAGGCATTTGACAAGTGAATGAATGAATGAAAATGGGCCATGGGCTGGGGATTAAGCTCAAGTGGTATTGTACCTAATTGGAAGCACAAAGGCCTAAATTCAATCCCTGGTACCATTAAAAAAAAAAAAAAGTAATCCTAGCACTTGGGAGGCAGAGGCAGGAGGATTGCTAAATTCAGAGCTCATCTGGGCTACATAATGAGTTCAGGGCCAGCCTGAACTACAAAGCAAGACCTCGTCTCAAAAAATTTTTAAAAAAGAGAAAAGAAAATGGTCCTGATAATAAATACTCAGGAGCTGAGCATGAGCGTGACGGTGTAGGCCTGCAAGCCTAGACTTGGAAGCTGAGGCAGGAGGATTGCCAGGAGTTCAGTATCAGCCTGGGCTACACAATGAGATCTTGCTTCAAAAACAAAAGGAAACACTCAAAAAGCAAAGAAGACCTGCTTTTTGGTTCAAATACCAGTCAGAGTTGGTCGGGAGGGCTGGAGGTATAGTTTGGTGGTGCCGCATGTACTTAAGATGCCTGGGGTCCTATCCATCCCTACTATAAAAACAGTGAAGCAAATCAGTGAGGTGGAGACTGCTGGACCTCAGGAAGTGGCTGGCCAGCTTGCCCATCCTTCCACCAGGCAAGAAGTCAGGCTGCCCAAAGATGAAGAGAAGGGTGTCAGGCTTTGCAGCTTCTCCTGGGATGGTTTCGGGCCTGAAAGGGGATGCAGAACTCGGCTCTCAGTCTTTGCTAGCTGATCTGCAGGACACTCCAGCTCCCCTCCCGGCGCTCTGGCCCCACAGACTTGGGGAAGCAGGACAGGGCCACAGTGGTCTCCAAAGAGTGCTGCTTTACACCTCCTCGTCCTCCCCACTTCTTCCTCAGGACTACCGTGTCCCGGAGATCAGCCTGTTCTCTGAGGAGGGCCTTAAGGGTGAGCAAGTGAAGTTAAACGAGGCCTTGAAGGAACCTGGGGTCCTGGAGCGGCCCCTGCAGGTGGCGTCTGCCACTGTCTCTGCAGGACTGTGAGTATGGGTGTTGTGGAAACCCCTCATAGAACATCAGTGGGTGCTCTGTGCGGGGTGCTGGGGACCCAGGTGACAGGAAATGGCTCCTCCCTTCAAAAGTGCTCAGTCTCCTGGCAATAGGCAGCGGCCAGGCACCGTCCAGGGTATTGGGTGGGGGAACGCAGGGTTTCGGGAACACAGAAAGACACCAGACCGGCTGACGGCAGGGTGAGGGTATAGTCAAGGTAGCCTTGCTAGAGAGGCAGACATCTCAGTGGGGGTGAAGGTTCTAAGGATCTCATCCCCACAAGGACGGGAGATGTGTTTGGTCAGCACAGTGTTGATAATGCTGGGTGTTAGTGAAAGAATGGGGAACACACTGGGTCTGGCAGGGGGAACGGCACATGTGAAGGCCGCGTGGTGAGAAATCCAAGCTTCCAAAGTTCAGCCTGGGGGCTGGGGGTGTCCCCTGGAAGCTGAGATACAACAGTCCTTCCATCTTCTCCAGGTGGCTGCTATACCCCAAACCGTTTTTTGAGGACACCCCTTACATCTTGGAGCCTGGAGAATATCCTACTTTGGAGGGCTGGGGTACATCAGACCCCACCGTGGGCTCCCTGATGCCCATGAAATTGGTAAGGAACAGGGCGCAACCACAAGCCCCTGGGTCCCTCGTCCCAAGTAGCGCGGTCCTGCATCTGCGGGCAAGACCACGAGGTCCTCCTGGCGAAGAACCCTTGGGAATTCCCTCTCCTGGGGACTAGAGAGGATTCGTCCAAGGGGGACGGGGAGAGGACGGACATGGTCTGCCGTTTTCAGGGGGGCCTCAGGATTAAGCAGATCCTAGGCCCAGGTGCCATGTCTTCCTCCGCCTCTGGGCTGCCTCTCAGCTGTGTCTCCTCTGCAGGGCTGTCCAAGTGTGGAGAAGCCAGGGGAGCCCAAGGTAAGGAGTGGGGACGGGGGCGTGGTCTGCGTCAAAGAGGGCATTGATGTGGGGGGTGGTTAGCACCGGCTGGACTGGACGACAGAGGAGAAGGGCTGGGAGGATGGAAGGGGTGGGCAAGCACAGGGCACAGGTCAGAGGAGAGACGGGACCGAGCTCAAAGAGGCCGGCACTGGCACAGCCATTCTTGGGCTGCCCGGGTGTGTCTGAGTCTGGAGACACCCCAGCAGCCTGGCACCCTCTTTCCCTTCCAGGCCATAGTGTACGAGGCTGCAGGCTTTCTGGGCCAGAGCTGGGAAGTGAGCAGAGACATCTACAATCTTCAGCAGCCAGAGGACAGCCAGAGCCCCGACCTGGCCTCTGTGGGGTCCTTGCGGGTTCTTGGGGGCTGGTGAGGACTTAGGGTGATTCCTTCTACTTCTTCACCCTACTGACCTTTGCCTTGGGGGTGGGATGTGACCCGTGTCATCTGGGTAGGGTTAGCTGTCTATTCAGCGACTTCTGTACTGAGTGGGCATCTTCTGCTCCAGCTGGGTGGGCTACGAGAAGGCGGGTTTCCGCGGCCACCAGTACCTGCTGGAGGAGGGCGAGTACCCCGACTGGACGCACTGGGGAGGCTATGATGAGTTGCTGACCTCCCTGCGGGTCATCCGGACGGTAAGCAAGGGCGACTGGCCTATCCTCTACCTAGGTCACAGTACAAGTGGGGAAGAATGTGAGCTCCCCTTGCTGCTCCCCCGTGTGGACCGGTCTGTCTCCTCCCAGGCCACACTGAGGCCCTCACCCCTAATTCCTCAAGTGGGCTGGGTCCCTGGGGTCTGGGCAGTCCAGGTGTTCCCAGTCATGGGCTGGAGAGACCCGTGTATTCCCGGGACCCAGGACTTCTCGGACCCGGCCGTGGTGCTGTTTGAGGCCATGGACTTCCAAGGGCAGGGCGTGGAGGTGAGCACAGCACTGCCGGATGTGGAGCTGGTGCAGCACGGGCCCCGCACACAGGCCATCCACGTGCTCAGTGGCGTGTAAGTCATTCCGGCCTCTGGAGGCAGGTGGGCAGAGGACGGTCTCGGGCAGAGGACGGTCTCTGGAGCCCTGGCTCCGCCCCCTGACCCGCGCCCCGTCCTTCTTGCAGGTGGGTGGCCTATGAGCGGGTGGGCTTCTCGGGCGAACAGTACGTGCTTGAGAAGGGCGTGTACCGCAACTGCGAGGACTGGGGCGCGGGCAACAGCGCCCTCGCCTCACTGCAGCCAGTAATGCAGGTGTGTACCGGAGGGGGCGGGGCCTGAGGGGGCGGGGACTGAGGGGCGTGGCAAATGGGGGAGGGCACTGGGTCAGTGCCCAGGGAGGTTGCTGAGCGACTCCCTCTGGGTTGGTGATGTTGAAACCTAGAGAAACAGAGAGGGATCTATGGGTTGACAGCTTCTTTGAGTCTCGAAATTGGTCCATTCTTTCAGGTCGGGGAGCACGATCTACACTTCGTCTCCAAGGTAATGAGGTGGTTCCTGAAGTGGTTCCCTCATTTCAAAGCTTTCCCCCCTTTGGCCAGCTCCACTCCCACTCCTGCGCTCTCATCTCCCTCTTTGCCTTCAGATTCAGCTTTTCTCCGGCCCCGACTTCCTGGGTGACCACATCTGCTTCGAGGAGGACCAGGCCTCGCTGCCTCCGTCCTTCCAGCCCCAGTCTTGCCGGGTCCACGGTGGCAGGTGAGGAGCGCTGGGGGCCGGGCGCCAGGGCTCGCTCTTTGAGTTGACTCACGAAGTTGTCTGGCTGGACTTGAATTCGGAGTTAGTTCTCCTTCCTTAGGCTCCTGAGCAGTGGTATTATAGGGATGTCCCATACACCTGGGATTTTTTAATCTGCCCTAGTTTCTTTTTATTCTTTCCTAGGGATTGAACCCAGAGATGCACCCACTCAGCTATATCCTCCACCTTTTAAAAAACAAATATTTTAGGGCCAGGGGCTGTAGCTCAGTGACACTGTAGTTCAGTGACACTGTGCGTTGTTTGCACTAGTCCTGAGCTTGATCCTCTGTACCGACACACATACACACGAAGATTAATTTTTTTTTTTTAGATAGAATTTTACTAAGTTGTGCAGGGAGGATTCCAGCTCCTGCCTCAGTTTCCCCAGTGCTGGATCCCAGTCTTGCACCGCTGTGCCTGGCTATCTTTTATATACTTCTTGCCCCAGAACTGGAATCAGCCATTTCCCAAGGAACTCTGGTTCTTTTTAGTATGAGAATGGTATTTAGAGACCAGAATCTGCATTTCGAGTGTTTCGAAATTATAATACCAATTCTGCTAATAATAGTAAAAATCCGTGGAAGCTATCTGAAGTTTCTCTGTGGTTTTGTTTTCTGAGAATTCTCTTGATATGCATGCCACTGATGTGTATTATTCAAAATACTATGCTTTCAGGACATTCGTAATAGGCCTTATTTTGTGTAGTTATGTCACTAGTCTAGTATACATATAGCTCCATTGATTTAATTTTGAGGAATACTTCCCATTTTTACTTAAAATCCCTCTTCCCCATGCCGGAGATTGAACCTAAGACCTCGCACTTGCTAGGCAAGTGCTCTACACTTGAGTTCTCCCCTCAGTCTTAATTCACTTTTTAATTACATTTTTTTAAAAGCCTAGGCTTGGACTCGTAATCCCCCACCTCAGCCTCTTGAGTGCTGGGATTACAGGCATGTGCTGTCATGCCAGGAACATGACGTTCAGAAATGTCTCAAAGTTTACAGGTGGGGGTGGGGATTTAGCTCGGTGTCTGTTCTTTCTGGCCCTTGCCAGGGCTGGGGAGCCCCAGCACTCCGTGGCCCGGCCCGTCTCAGGTCGTGGAGTTCTCTGCTGACCTGGGGCCGGGGGATTCAGACGCCTCCCTCACTCTCCTGTCCCCAGCTGGGTCCTGTTTGATGGGAAGAACTTCGAGGGGGACCAGCACATCCTCTCTGAGGGCGAGTTTCCCACCCTCACGGCCATGGGCTGCTTGGCCTCCACCATCCTGGGCTCTCTGCAGAAGGTGCCCCTGGTGAGTGTCCCTGTCGGTACCCAGCCGCCCTGTAGGCAGCAGCAGGAGAGTCCAGTGGGCACCCTGGCAGGGCTCACTCTCCGCCGTGTAGGCAGACCGAGCGCACGCGTACTCCAGGGCCTCCAAGCCAGCTCGGCTTACTATACCCTACCGAGCTAGGGTGTGGGGACCCTGAAAAGCCAGACAGAGCTCTGACTTCCAGGATGTCATGGTCACACACTCCTGAAAATTCCCATGGCGAGCGGCGTGCCCAGACATAGACGTGGTGCGGGGACAGGAGGGACTGAGGCTGTGGGGAGGGAGTGGGTGAGGTTCTATGCAGAGGGGCGTTAGGGTCAGTCAGGGAAGTGGCTGGCTCTGCGGAGGAGAGATGCAGGGGCAGGGCGGGGACGCTGCTTCAGTGAGACAGAGGAGTGGCTTGACCAGGGAAGCGGCAGGCACGGCAGAGGGGCCTCCTAAGGCCCTGGCACCTGTGAGGGGGACGGGCTGACTCCTGAACAGGCACCAGTCAGAACAGCTGACGATCGCTGAGCTTCCATCTTCCTAAGGCCTCTGACCATAACCCCAGCTATTGTTAGCGCCATTTTTCCAGACATGGAAACTGAGGCAGAGAGCCACCCAACCACATACTCCATACTGCAGCCTGGCTTGCTGGGCTCTGAAGACAGATACCCAGTCTGAAGCCCAATTTTAGGGCCTTGAGCAAGCAAGTTTCACCTTCTGCAGCCTCAGTTTCCCTTCTGCCCAATGGGAATCAAGATAACACATACCTAACAGGGTTCCTGAGGAGATAAGATAAAGCGCTCAGCACGGGATCTGACATGCTGTGAATTCTGACTAGATGAGCACAGCTGTTATTACCAGTACTGTGATTGTTATAGTTGTTGGAAAGTAGGAAGGAGAGCTTAGAGAATGAGCCTCTGATGGCCTCACCCTTGGTCCTAGAAGTGCCATTTATGCTGAGCATGGTAGCACACGCCTATCACCCCAGCACTTGGGAGGCTGAGGCAAAAGGATCTCTGTGAGTGTGAGGCCATCTTGGTCTGCAGAGAGACCCTGACTCCAAAATCTCCAAAGCAAACAACAAAAACCCCAAAAGGTGCCAGGTGTGTGGCTCGATGGTGCCACACCTGCCTGACAAGGGCAAGGTCCTGAGCTTGGTGTCATTTACCGGAGAGAACTTTAGAGAGTGAAGCAGAGGGCCAGTCTGGTATAGTGTGAGACTCTGGGGCACCCTGCTGGCAGTGTTGGGGAGTCAGGGAGTGAGCTCAGGAGGTCGAGCACCTGCCGGACAGATCAAGGAGTCTGGGAGTCGTGGTTTCACCTCCTTTCTGCCGGCCCCAGCACTTTTCAGAGCCCGCCATTTTCCTGTATGGACTGGAGTGCTTCGAGGGGAAGGAGATTGAGCTCAGCGGGGAGGTGCGGAGCCTGCAAGCGGAGGGCTTCAACAACCACGTGCTGTCTGTGCGGATCAGGGGCGGCGTGTGAGTGTGCGGTGGGCATGGGGGCTGCTCGGGTCATGGGAGAGCAGGGCATGGGCATCTCAAGGGCCTCCTCCCCTCCCCACACCTGTTGCCTCCCTGCAAGCGGGGAAGGAGGGCGAACAGTAGACCGAGAAGCATCACTGGCTCTCGGGCTGCACCCCAACCCCCATGGGTCCCTCAGGACCCTCCCTTGTCCTGCAAACCCCAAAAGTCCTTTCAGCTTCCTTCTTCCTGCTGGGGACCCTGACTTTGGGCAGAAGGGTCCCAGCGTGAAGAAGAGGCGGGAAGACCATTCTGACGCGCCGCCTCCTCTGCTTTCTGTCTGGGGCGCCTGCCCGACCCAGGTGGGTGCTGTGTGAGCACAGCGACTTCCGGGGCCACCAGTGGCTGCTGAGTAGCTGTGAGATCACCAACTGGCTGACCTACAGTGGCACCCAGAGGGTGGGCTCCCTCTACCCCATCAGGCAGGTGGGTAGCAGTCGGGGGGCCGTTTGGAGGGGTCTGTCCAGTCTCTGTTTTTCCCGTGAACTTTGGTCACAAGTTTGGGCTCCATTGTCATCCTTCTTGCACAGTTATCTAGTTAATAGTCTTCTCTGTGTCAGTTTCCTTTTTTTTGTTTTGTGTTTTGTTTCAGCGCTACTGGCGATTGAAGCCTGAGCTTCATCTCCAGCCCTTTTTAATTTTTTTCTTCTGTCTAGGCTGTGCTTGAGCTTACAAGTCTCCTGCCTTAGTGCCCAGGGGGTTATTCCTGTGTGGCATCGTGGCAAACTTAACTCACTTTTTAAAAAAAATTTTACCCTTGTCCTAAGGAATAATATCCATAAAATCGTGAACTTTTAAAAATGTATATAATAAGTATATTACCATCAAATTTCCAAAAATAAAGGGCTGAGGATGTATGTAGCTCAGTGGTAGAACACTTGCCTAGCATGCAAGAGGCCCTGAGTTCAATCCCCAGTACCCCAGAAATATCTCCATAGGTTTTCAAAATCACCTCATGTACTTCTGTCCTTGTCTTGAGAAACACAGTGTCTGTTCATGAATGTCCGTGTGTCTGCACCTATTTGTCCGTATATGGCTCTCATTTCTGCACACAAGGATTTCCGTGGTGCACGGCCATGAGCTGTGTTGGCGTGTGTGTACACAGTCAGCGTGCGCCTGTTGTCTGTCTGAGGGTCATTCTGTGTCTGCGACATCATATGTGGCCATTGTCTGTGTGTGCGTCTGTGGGAGTGTACCGTCTTTGTGACTGTCATTCCTGTGCCAAGTGTGTGTGTCTTTGTGCAGGGGTGTTTGTGTAGTCCCTATGTTCACAGATTCTTAGGACATCACTGCAGGAAGAAACCTTGGAGATTATCTCCAACCTCCACATTTTACAGATGGGGAAATAAAAGCTCAGAGAAGTGGACAACTATTTGCTCTGCAATTTGGGGCAAATGCTGGACCTCCATTTCCTCATCTTTAAAATGGCACCGAGATCTCTTAACATCAACAGAGCCCTTAGCATGTTGTTTGAAAGAGAAACACTCAATAGAAATTGGCTATGGTTATTATTATTATTTCTCTTATTGTCATTACTGTCACTGCCACCTAAGACTTCCTGATGATTTGGGGCAGTCAGGCCTGATGTCTGATAGTCTGGTGTCCACCCCATCGTGGCCTCTCTTAACCACGCATGTATGTGTATGCATGTGAGTCTCTTCCTGTAAGTGTGTGTTTGCACATCTATATTCCTGCACACGTCTTATTTCCTGGCCCGCAGTAGACTGGGAAGACTCGCAGTCAGTCAGGATGGGTGAGTTTCATCAGCCACAAGTCTGCAGCATCTGTGAATTTCTGGTCCATCTTGCGGACCATGGTTGTACCTGTCACACACTTCCCTAGGCATCTCCATGGGCACAGAGCTGTGGGAAGATGCATGTGTGTGTGTGGGGGGGACAAGGGGTGACTTAGAAGCAGAGTCGAGGCAAGTTGGAGTCTTGGAAGCGTGACCCTCGAGGGGACAGAGTTGAGGGTGATGAGGGCGGCATTGCTGGAGGACCCTGACTCTCGGCTTCTCCCCGACACCAGCGCCGAGCTTATTTCCGCCTCTGGAATGCGGCCCTGGGAGGATTCCTGGCAGTGCCTGACCACGTGGAGGACATGAAGGCAGGCCGGGTGGTGGTCTCCGAGCCCCGAGCTGGGGGCAGTTACGTCTGGTACTACGAGGATGGACTGCTGAAGAACCAGGTACTGAGGAAGGGCCTGGGAGGGACTTCTTGGTCCCAGATGTTCAAGCCCTCTGTGGGACGTCCCACCCATCAGGAACAGGATCCACAGGGCCTTGGGGAGTGGAGGGTGCAGGTGGGCATCTGGGAGAATCTGTTGTAACCTATGAGCAGAACTGGTGTTCACCCCGACGCTTCTAAGGGTCCCCAGTTCTGATATGCTGGGACAGAACTTGAGTCCATTAAAAATGAGAACTACAACGTACCAGGCCACATCCTAGGTGCTGGGACTATAGCCGTCACAGGGCAGAAGTGATTCCTGCCCTCCCAGGGAAGAAGACAGAGCAGTTTAAATTAGAAAAATAACTACCTCCAATGCTGTAAGTCTAATAGAAAACGATAAATCAAGAAGAGAGACAGTTTTAGGATCTCTGCCTGAGGGGGCGCCATTTGAGACAGACAACCTGCAGTTGTCTCAGGGAAGAGATTCCAGGCAGAGGGAATAGCAAGGGCAAAGCCCCTGAGGTGGGACCATGCCTAACATTTTCTAGGCCTCACAAGGCCCGTGGAGCGGCTGGAGTGAGGTGGGGAGAGTGAAAGTAGTAAGAGATGAGCCGGAAAAGGTTATGAGGGTGTGTGCTCCGTATGCCGTTGGGAATCTTGTCCTTCCCTTGGCATGGGCCTGCTGGCTGACGCCCGGTGCTGTATTACACCTTCACACCAGCGCCTCCTGTAGTCTTCAGAGGGCACTGTGGGCTGGCCCTGGTGCGCTCAGCATTTCAAAGATGAGGAAATCGGAGCACAGAGAGGCAAAGTTGCTTACTCAAAGTCTCACGCAGCCAATAGAAGCGCGGAGGTTTTCCTGATGTTCTGGGAATCCATCATGGAAGACTTCCTGTGAGAGCTAATATTTCTCTAGTTCTTCTATGATTTCTCACATTAAAATTTTAAAAAAGTAGTATTCAGAGATTCCTGTTTCCAAGGAAACGGAACTCAGGAGGATTAAGAGACTTGCTTAGAGTCCTAGTCCTTAAGTGCCAAGATCAGTGTCCAGGGTTTGTTGGGTATGGCAGGGCCCTGTGAGCAGAGCAGCACTAATGGCCTCTGGGCCTCAGGTGGCCCCCACCATGAGCCTGCAGGTGATTGGCCCTCCCAGCCCAGGCTCCAAGGTGGTGCTCTGGGCCGAGAGCCGCCTGCCACGCCAGACATGGAGCATCGATGAATCAGGGCACATCTGCAGCCAGATGTTTGAGGGTCAGATCCTGGATGTGAAGGGTAAGGTGGGCTGTGCCTGGGGGAGGACACCCATGGGGAACGAGGGCTGTGCTGTCCCGGCTCTCTCTGATCACGTCTCAACCCCTCCCCCCAGGTGGCCGAGGCTACGACCGGGACCACGTGGTGCTGTGGGAACTTGCGAAGGACAGGCCCTCCCAGATCTGGACTCTCCACGTGCTCTGATCTTCCTGCCCCAGCCCTGGGGCATCTCGCTGGGATGCAATGTTCTGATCGATTTTTGTTGTGACATAAGCTGTTTTCTAATGTGCAACCAGGTGTCTTCGTCTCTGTGCTCCTTGATGTTTGGGACCTGGGGTGAGCACTTTCCACTGGCTCCCCACCACTGGCTGGCTTCTGTTTGTTTTTACTTGGGTTTGGGATGCATGGTCCCCGTGGGCCACCAGGGGGAGCCCGACAACTGGACTGATGAGGATGAATCACTCCACAAGCAGTGTTCAGAGCCTCCCATGAGGTATTGGTGGCCCAGGCTGTGGGCACAAAGATACCAAGGATTGTGGTGCCCACTCTCAGGAAACATAGTTCAATGGCAGATTATGATAGCGAGGGTGACACAGTGGAGCCTGCGCAGAGTAGGACTTTTACTGCCTGGGACCTTCTGGTGACCCCGAATGGAAAGGACTAGGCTTGATGGTGGCACATGAGAATAGCCAGGTCTGGCTGTGAACCCCGGCCTACTGGTGCACACCTGTAACCCCAGCACTCAGGAGGCTGAGGCAGGAGGATTGACAAGAGTTCATCAGTGTGGGCTACATAGCCAGACTCTATCTCAGAAAACTAAACCATACCAACAGAAGAGGCCAGTGGTGACCGCTTCACTGGTGGGTCCACAGTGGGCTGGACAGGAGAGCTGAGAGGGAGCCACAGACTGAAGAGCTTGTCTCCAGGCTTCCTCTGTCCTCCCAAAACTGGTCTCAAAGCCTGAAGATTTGACTACAAACCTGAGAAGCCAGGCTAGGGGCAGGGTCCTAACCCCACTTAAGCACAGGGTAGACACAGAGAAGAGAGGACTGACCGTTCCCAGGAGGTGCAGGCGTGGCTGGAGCAGCTCTTGTGTCCTTCCTGCCTCTCCTGCCTGTGGGTGGGTGGGGAGTAGACCGCTCCCTCTTCCGGCTGCAGCCCCCTGGTGGTAGCACAGTCAGGACAGGTGATGAGAGCAGGTCTTCTGCCCTCTATCGGCAGTGGCAGGTGGGGAGTGTTCCCTGGACTGGGAATCGCCCCAAATGTGGCATTCTAGGACGCTCAGGCACTAAGGCTGGAGGTTTCTGTGAGCCTGGGGGTGTGGCGGTAGAAGCTTTGGGATCAGTATCAGCACTTGGCGACAGGTGAAGCAGTGTGACCAAAGGGTGTGGCCTTGTCCCCGGGAGGTGATCTTCAGGAGAGGGCCCTGTAGAGTACACTTCCGGCTAGGGAAGCCGGGGAGCCCCCTGGGGCCACCTCGGCAGATGGCAGTGTGGGGAGCTCCTCGGCTCCCAGGCTGGTGATGTGCAGTGACCACACGTGGGCCCCAGCAGACAGATACTTTATTGACCCCAGCTAGGTGGCCTATGCCCCTGCACCTCAGCGTCCCCCCACTCTGGCCTTCACCCCCGTGGCCCTGCCTGTCAGATTCTACCACGTTGGATCTCTGGCATCAACCCATCCTAAGGGGACGGGGTTTTCCTGGCTAGTGATGGTGGTAGCTGTTTTGGGGAGTTGTGGGGCCAGAGGTGACACTGTCACTTCAGCTGAAATAGAAGAGGTGGGTGAAGGCGTGGGCTACAAAGAGAAGAAAACTGCTGCCACCCACGTTGCTGAGAGCTGGGGCCCCATTATGCTTGATGGTATGAATCCAGCGTGTGGTCGCGGGCTTGTGTGTGCTCCCATTACTGGGTGTGCCCGGGGACACGGAATCGGCTTTGTAACTCAAGTCTCCTGCTTGTATCTGCAAGAGGAAAAGTAGGGGATGCTCAGGGGGCTTCTCAATGTGCTGGGGCTGCAGCCCCCCTTCTCTGTCCCCAAACTCCAGGTCTCCATAAAACCACCCCTTGTCCTGTCTGGATGTTCAGTTGTTTCCTGCTCTGACACAGGCAGAGACAGATACAGTGCCTTCCTCCTTCCTCTCCGTCAGGGACACTTCCTTTCACCTGTCCAGGTCACCAGCTCCTCAGAACAGAGGAGCTCCAGCCCTTGGCTTTACCGCAGGGGCTTGGCTTCCTCGAGCCTCGGTGCCCTGTCTTCTGAATGGGGGAAGGGTCGGTCATGGATGTGAAGGTCACGTGAGCGGGTGAAGGGGAACACCCTTGGCAAGGTGTCAGGGGGAGCTGGGTGGTGGGAATGGCCGGGTAGTAACCAACCTGTCCTTGATGCTTGACTAAGCTGTTCCTGATAAGGATTTCACTTCACGGATCCTGTCCCAAGCCTCTCTAGGCACACAGAATGCCACCAAAGCGCCTCCTGGGGTGGCAGTTGACTTTGGAACGGAACGGGAGACTGCTGTCTCCTTTTCATTCCCACACACCCCAGCTGTCCAGCAGAGGTTGGGGCCAGGGCCCCTCACATCTCTAGAAGCTGAGCAGACTGCTCAGCCATTGCTCACTCCACCCAGCCGGACCATTTCGACAAGCTCGCTGCGGGTTCCTGCCATGCACAACTTCCCGTACCTCGTAGTTCCCTAGTATTATAAGCCTTTAGGTGCGGCGCCCTTAGTGCATGGCACCCATGGGTGCTTCGCTGTGTGTGGCACCCTGTGAGACTGGAGCACAGGCGTTAGCCCAAAGGCAGCCATGAAGGCAGCCAAGAAGACCATGTGTTTCTCTGCCCCATGAAAGAAGGCCAGGTGCCCCGGAGCCTGTATTCCTTCTGTCTCATGCCAAGCTGGCCAAGGGAGTCCTGATGGCGTGCCAGTGGCTTTGAGGAGCTGCTCTTACCTGAAGTGCCACCAGGAGGCTGATGGTGAGAAGGAAGAGGAAGCCATTCATCCTAGAAGACCTTGCTGGGCTGTTGGTAGCAGCCTGGGGAGACGGAATCAGGGCTGTGTGGGCCTCTTTCAGCTCAGCAGCTTTTAAACCAGGAGGAAGGAGAGGCGGGGCTGGCAGAGGGAGGGCGGAGGGCCTGTGGGGCGTGTGGGGAGCTGCTTCCTTTATACAGGGATTAGGGCTGAAATCAGGCTCCAGATTCAGGGCCCACAGAGCGTGAGTTCCCCAGGGGGTGGACTGTGCTCCAGCCAAGCTGAGAGGCAGTAGATTGGGCCCTGGACTTGGAGCTTCAGACACACCCAAGCCATCCCCTGCTTTCTGAAGCAGTTCTGGAAGCCCTGGTACATGAGGGTCGTCATTGCATTATCGTGGCTGCCTCATGGCCTGGAATTGATCCCAAATGTTGACCTTTCCTGGTCATTGTGACTCTGGGAAGAGGCAGAAGTCTCGCGGTGCCAGGGCCAGTGATGAAGGGCACACCGTAGTGTTTTTATGTGCCTGGCTTTTCTATCGGATGGCACTTGGCAGTGGTGTTGATTGTAGTTTTTTTTTTTTTTTTTTTTTTTTAGGTTTTTTGAGACAGGGTCTCGCTTTTGTGGTTCAGGCTGGCCCTGAGCTCAGCCTCCAACTCACATCACAATCCTCCTGCCTCTGCCTCCCAAGTGCTGGGATTACAGGCGTGAGCCACCATGCCCGGCACTGTGGTATGTGGTACTGGTTGCTGCTGGGCATGAGTCTCCACACCCAGTATTGTTATGTGGTTACCGGGGATTGAACCCGGGTCCTTGCGCTTGCAAGACAGGCGCCGGAACCACTGAGCTATATCCCCGGCCCGTTGATTGTAGTTTTAATCGTACCCAGTGAAGTCACCAAGGAGGACTTCCAGAACCGCTTCAGAGTGGCCAGAACGAAGGGATGGATAAAGGTGTTCTGAGGGAGGGGAAATGTGTTTTTTACCATAAAATATGTTTTAATTTAAAATTTACTCTATATTTTGTCACACTGCACTTTCCGTCACTTTATTCCCAGTGACTCGCCTAAGGTCCAGAGTGCTTAGCCAATGTCATCCGAACTCAAATCCCGGCCTGCCTGAGCTATGGCCAGCACATAACCTCGGGGTGCCGCAGAACTCACCAGTGAAGTCTGGGTTCCGTGTTCTCCCTCACCCTGACCTGGCCAGCTCCCGCCTCACACTCTTCCCTGGCTCCCTCGTGGGATGTCCTAGTTACATACCAGGAGCTAAGGGGGCTCCCCTGAGCTTCCTGTGTTGGGGCCTGTGTCACAGCCTTAGTAAAGCTCGAGGGGGGGTCTCAGCCTCACTCCTGCTGAGTGAAATTTATAAATCTCTCACAAATCCTGTTTCTTTTTCTGTCTGCTGTGATAGGCAGTGGGGCTGCTTCAGGGAGCGTGGAGGGAGACAGTGGAAGAGCTTTGTTTATTTGGTGTTTTGAGATAGGGTCTCTCGGTGTAGTCCAGGCTAACCTGGAACTCACAGCTCCGCTTCCTTAGCCTCCTGAGTGCTGGGATTATAAACATGCACCACCACACCCAAGCCAGTAAGAGGATTTTAAGGATCCTCACAGTTCAGAACATAGAAGGATGTCTGAGAAGTATTTCCACCTGAGAAAGGAAGTAGATATTTCAATTCTTGAGCATTCTGTTGACTATATCTGCATAAAGAGAACTCCAGGCACTAAACTTACAAAGCTCTAAGAAATCCCCCTTTTACAGATGGGAAAATCGAGTCCAGTTTAGATGCAGAGCTTGGGCTACAGCCAAGTCTCCCAATGCCTGTGCCCCATCCTAACTCTTGCCAAAACCAGCAGAGTGTGTTTGGGGGGGGATGTGGGGTTGTGTTGCTGCTACTGCTGTGGACTGCATCGGCCTAATGCATGCTCTCCCACCGAGTTCCACTCTAGCTTCCCCAAGCCTCGCTTCTAAGGTGGTGATTCTTAGTCCATACACTTCAGGGATCGACATTAGACACCTCAGTGTGACAGCAAAGCCCCAGCTTCCTCCCAGCCTCGTGGCCTGTTCTTCGACATCCTCCCCCCCAACACACCACACCTGCCTCGGCTACACCTGCCTCACATTGTCTGAGCTGCCCAGCACACCTGTTGTTTGTGTGTTTTGTTTTTTTGAAACAGTGTTGTTATGTAAACCAGACTTGCCTCGAACCCGCAATGATATTCCTGCCTGAACCTCCAAATGCCAGGCTTACAACCCTTACAACCCTTACAACCCCAACTCAGACCATCCAACCACTTGTACACAGTGTATTTCCTTTTTGCAAGGAAAGCCTCCTTAGTTACGGTGTCTGGCAAGATTGATTGATTGATTTTTTTTAAGACAGGGTCTCGCTTTTATAGTTCAGGCAAACCTCGAACTCACAGCAATTCTCCTGCCTCTGCCTCCTGAGTGCTTGGATTATAGGGGTGAGCCACCATGCCCGGCATTGTGGTTTGTAGTACTGATAGCTGATGGGCATGAGTCACCATGCCTGGCATTGTGGTATGTGATAATAACCAGGGATGAGCTTGGAACCTTGTGATCACAAGGCAGATGCTGGAAACACTGAGTTAAATCCTTGGCCCAAGATTCATTTTTTAAAAGACAGTGGGAATTGAACCAGTGTCCTTTAAACTGGGTTACATCCCTATTGTTTAAAAAAAATTTGTTTTGAGTCAATCTCACTCTAATAACTAGGCTAGCCTCTAATGTAGGATCTTCCTGTCTCACTTTCCCAAGTAGTTGAGATTTCAGGCCATCTTACTATACTCAGCATGGCAAACTCTTCTTTATTCTTCAAGATGTAGCTCAAATCTGGGCATGGTAGTGCATGGCTATAATCCCAGTACTCTAGGAGGCTGAGGCAGGCAAGTGCAAAACTCAACCAAGACAACTTGGCAACGGAGTGAGACTTTGTCTCAAAATTTTAAAAAGGGCAGTCACCACCACTACAAAAAAAATTTAAAGTTACTTAGAAGACTTTTTCCCAGAGAAAAAGTTTCCTACTTCCCCTAGGAAACTCCTTGTTCCTCTGGACCTCAAGAGCTTCCTGTGTTGACCATTGCTCTAAAGATAATTTCTGCTAAGCAGGTGGTCTGGCCTTGGACCTAGCATCTCTGAAACTTAGCACATCATTGAGGCTGGGGATTTAGCTCAGTGGTGCCGGTGCCTGTCTTGCAAGCGCAAGGGCACGGGTTCGATCCCCGGTTAACCACGTACTATACTGGGCGTGGAGATTCACACTCAGCAACGATCAGTACCACATACCACAGTGCCGGAAGTGGTGGCTCACGCCTGTAATCCCAGCACTCGGGAGGCAGAGGCAGGAGGATTGCTGTGATGTGAGTTGGAGGCTGAGCTCAGGGCCAGCCTGAACCACAAAGCGAGACCCTGTTTCAAAAAACAAAACAAAACAAAACAAAACTTAGCACATCATAAAACTGGCACAGAATAAGTGTATCCACTCCCACCACCAAACTTTGACACCTGAAAGCACTCATTCAGTAGGCAGATATGGCCAACAAGGGTTGCATGTTGAGAAGTTACCAGTGCAGGAAAGAACTGAGGTGCTGATGACAGCGGAGAGCCCTTTGTTGGAGCTGCTTATCTCCAGAGGAGCATCTAACAAACACCAAGGAAAGCCTTGTAGTTTGTAAAGCAAAGGGTGTGTGTGTGGGAAAAGTAGTTGAAGACACCCTAACAAAAGGGAATCCTAAAAAACTCCTTTCACTAGGCTCTGAGTTAGGACATGACAGGAGTAATGGGAAATAACAGCTTGGTCCTCGCAAAAATTGAGGATAATAAAAAATTTTAAAAAGCACAGAGGATATCACAAAAAAAGAGAGAGAACCTACTGTGTATTAGATCTCTGTTGCTGAGACAAAATACCTAACACATCTTCAAAGAAGAGAGGTTGGGCTGGGGATTTAGCTCAGTGGTTCTGGCGTCTGCCTGGCAAGCACATGGTGCCGAGTTCTATCCCTAGTAACCGTATACCACGATGCTGGATATGGTGGCTCA
>PVIR01011754.1:0-46388 GCA_004026965.1 Petromus typicus
CAGTATCAATCATGGGAAATTCTTATTATGCAGTCGTATTACTAATGCACCAACCTTTAAATTGAAGAGCCCATTATGTTCTATAGAGGGTCTCAATTTTAATTTGAAACTAATAACATTCACCAGAAGTTATAAAGATAGAATAAGAGACCCACTTACCCTTTACTCAGTTTACCCTAATGGTTAAATCTTGTGTAACTGTAGCAAGAGTACAAGCTTTGTGAGTAATATCAAAACAAGAAATGGACAGATGACCAATAGCAAAATCATCTATATATCTGTCACTTTTTCACATGCTTAACTCTGCCAAAAATCAACAGGGTTGAGGATATAGCTCAGTAATATAGAGAAGTGTTTATGATGTGCAAGGATCTGGGTTCAAAATCAGAGAGAGAGACAGACAGACAAAGGAGGAGGAGAGAAAGAACAACTTTATCACTACGAAATTTTCCTTTATACCCATTGCAACCTCTGTCCTTACATTTCTCACTCTCATTCATCCTTGACAACCAATCTTTTCTCCGTCTGTATAGCTTTGACATTTCAAGAATGTAATATAAATCAAATTGTACCATGTGTAACTGTTTAAAATTCATCTTGTTAATTAGTTTGATGTCTTGAAATCCACCGTGTTGCAGGACATGATATTGCCTTTTATTTAGCATTTACACATGTAAGGACATTCGGTATTTATTTATTGTTTGTAATTTTGAGCTATTATACAGCTGTTATACAGAATATTGTTGTTCACATTTTTGCATGGACATACTTTTTTCCTTTCTCTAGAATAAATCACCAGGAATATAAGTACAATTTTTAATTTTAAGAAGCTCCAAACCTGTATTCCTGGTTCTACACCCTTTTATATTGCCATAATCAGTGTCAGAAAAATCCAGTTTTTTACACCTTTATCAGAATTTGATATTTTTAAAATTTATTTTTAGTATATATGTAATTGTATTACTTATGCAGTTTGCATTTTCTTAAAGAACATTGTTGCTAAGATTATTTCATATTCTTATTTACAATCATAATTTGAAATTGCTAAACTTTTCCTGATTTCATACTTTGCCATTTAATGTAAACTTCTGAGAATTTTATTTTCTAGATATCAATATAATGTTACATATATTGCTTGGAATTTTTTTTTCTTTGTGGAATTTATATTCTTTCTCTGTATATTTCTCTTCTATTTTTTAGTTTGTGATACTGCGGATTGAACTCAAGATCTCACATTTTCCAGGCTATCATTTAGCTATCACTTAAATCTTTGGCCCTCTTCTTATATATTTAACAGGCCATTTGGCAGAGCAAAACTTTAAAACTTTGATGAAACCTTACTTTTTAATATTTTTCTTCCATGAATTGGTGCTTTGGAGTCATATTTAAAAATTGTTTTCCGAATGCTGAGTTCTGAATATATTCTTCTATGGTTTCTTCACAAACTCTTTGGTAATGGCTCTTATATTTAAATCTGTGATCAACTTTGAGGTAATATTTTATAAGTACTAGATTTAGTTCAAATTTTTGTTTGCACTTTGATATTCAATACTTTTAGTAACATTTATTATTTTATACTCTGCTCATTTTCTTATCAAGATTAATAAAATATATTTGGAATATAGCTTCTAAATGTATAGTCTAGTAAACATAGTGTAAAATTGTCACTAACTTTCTTACATATTTATTGAAAGTCTTCAGTGACAGCTCTTGGAATTAAAAATTTCCTTTTTAATGAGTTTTTAAACTAGAAATTCAATAGCATTCATAGTTATAAAATTATTCAATTATGTTTTATATTTTGTCAATTCTGAGACTTTTTTGCTGTGAAAAATTGTTTCATTTCATCTAAATTGTGAAATGCAGGTGATCTTCAAAGTTATTTATTTATTGCATTCTTATTTTTTCAATGTCTTTTTGTAACGGTAGCTTTTATTTCTTTCCTAATATTGTTCGTTGGTGCCTTCTCCTTTTCCTTTCATAAATCTTGTTAATCAGAGATCTTCAGAGAAATGAAATAAAGAGGATTATAAACATGTACAGAAAAGGATTTTTGAAGGAATCAGTGCATACAACAGCAGAGACTTTGAAGTCTAACATATTCCGGGCAGGCTGGTATGCTGGAAACCCTGGCAAAGTTGATACCATAGTTTCAAATGCGAAGGCATCTTGGAGACATAATGCTTGATCCAAAGGCCTTCAATTGATTAACTGAAGCCAAACTATATTATGTACAGTAATCTGCTTTACCAAAAATTAATAGATTTAAGTGATAATTTCTAACAAACATCACTTCATAGCAAAATGTACAGAGAAACATCTACAGAACAAAAACTCAGTTTGATGGCCTAAGTTGCTACTGAAAATTGATCATCACATTAATGATTTTTTTTCATTTTATCAGTCTTTGAAAAGTTGTTTTACTTATTAATTTTCTCTCTTATCAACTTCACTGATTTCTGTTTATATTTTATCTTAAGCACATGATTCAGTCTTTTGGATTTATCTTCCTTCTTGTAGTCAATGTTGAAGCCTGGCTAAGGAGATTACACAACACTACAGTCCAGTAGCTCTAGGGCATTGCACACAATGCCCACCATGTGCATTGAGTATCCAGAGTGGCTAGCTCAGGTGGCCTGAACATCACCCTGTGTCCTAACTCTCCAGGTCTCAGCCAATAGATGGGTTATGCCAAAGACTCCTCTTCCCACCCGCAAACACCTCTATGTAAGCTAAACTCCTACTCAATCAAAACAGAAGCAGTTCTCTGAAATCATCCCTGGAGACTGTGTCCTGACTCAGCCTTACCATCTCGGTCCAGGTCAAGATACCAGCCCACAGCCAACCACACTATTATTCCAGCTTTCTCAAATGACAGCTCAGATATTTTCTTTAAGAACTTTCTGTGGTGAGATGTTTAAATTTAGTGGTAATGATTTCCCTTTTGACACTATTTAATTGGATACATGATATTTTGTTATATTGTATTTTCAAGAAAGTTCAATTATGTTTCATTTCTCCTTAATATTTTCTCTTTTTTAAGAAGTATCATGTTTTTCCAAACACTTATCCTAATCGTCAATAAATTCTTAGCTTTATTTCTGTTTTCATTTGTGAATGATTTCCATCTATTTGAAATATTTCACTAGATAACATGGTACTTCTAACAACTTATCTCAAACTCTATGGAAAATTCCTTATTTTCTTTTTACTTTAGAAAAATATTTTCCATGTTTACAAACTATAAGGTACCCATTGTTTATTTCCATAGCTTTATTTATGTCCTTTTTTTTTTTTTTTGCTTTTATAAAGTGTTATGGTTTAGATCTAGATTGTCCCCCAACAGACTTTTTTGTTCAGTTGTTGAGTTTTGGAAGGTGATTAGATTATGGGGAAACTACTCTCATCAGCGGATTAATCTACTGGGAATACATAGCTGAACTTGCTCTTAGAAGACAAGGTCCATTCAGAAGAAATGTGTCACTGAAGTGTGAAATGAAAAGGTGTATCTGCTTCACACACTTTCTTTCTCTCTTTGGCTACCAAGACATGAACAATATTCTTCTATTAACTCCTACTATTGCCCTTGGGCCTTGAAACCAGCAAAAATGGACTAAATTATCTAAAAACTGTGAAGCAAAAATAAAGCTTTTTTGCTTTAAGTTTTTTGTATTGTGTATTTTGCCCCGATGACAAGAGAGTGACTAAAGTAGGAAATCAGCTGTAAGTCTCATTATGACATAGCTTTCAGGTGATGCGATTGTCCTTCAGAAGAGGGTACCTGGTCTTTACCTACGCAGATAGAAGGTGGAGAGGGGAGCAATCACTTTCTATTCAAGCAAAAACTAAGCTGATTCATAGTGTTGTGGTTTAGATCTAAAATCTTCATGTGTTTGGAAGGTGCATGGATCGTAGGAGAACCATCTGTGCATTAATCAATTGATTAGTAGCTGAATGTTCTTTGGAGGATAGATAGTGGGGTATGGCTCCCTGGGAGCATGACCCAAAAGGACTGACCCTTGATTCTCCCTTTCTCTCTGGTTCATGGCTCCCATGAATTTAATGCTTTTCCTCTGCCGTGTCCTTCCACAATTCCACTTCTGTCTTAGAGCTAGCCAAGCATTAGTGGACTAAAATCATGAGTCAAAGCTCCCCCTTTAAGTTGTAGGCACTGTGTATTTTTTCCAGGCAATGGGGAATGATGAATACATGAGGCTAGTTTGGAATTTTAGAAGACTGCATTTATATTTGGTTCATCTTTATTTCTAAAATGCATTCATCCAGGGACTCCCTCTTTCCAGACCACTACCCACATGGAGTTGAATGTCAGTCTTTATTTTCTTAACACCAAAAGGCTAGAGAAAAACTTGTATCTGATGTTCAGAGGTTTAACATTTTTTCCCTAGCTTTCTATTCTATGAAGACTCAGAATTCAACAAACTTCTTGAGGAAAAAAAAAAAAAAAAAAAAAAAAACAACTGTTTTTAAGACCTTTGGAACTTCCCCAGTTTTTCTTTTGTACATCTTTCCTCAGAAGGTAATTAAAGAAGTTTTCTTCATGCTTAAAAGACTGGTATGTTCCCACAAAATATTCCTCTATTGAAATACAGGCCAAATGCTCAATCTCTTCTACATCTCAGATAAACAAATTCTCTCAAGGGAAAAGCAGTTCCAAATTGTCAACGCATTTCTCATGTTTGATCTCACTGAAATATATCTATCTAGACCTTGTTTCTTTAGTCTTGTCTTATTTTGAAAATAGATTATTTTGTATTTATTCTACTTTTTCTAGTAGAAAAAATTCTACTTTTTCCTCAGTTGTACTTTTCATCGGAAGAAAACTCCTATAGCTCAGCTGGAAATTTCTTACTTCGATTTTGCTTATAAATTTCCATAAATAACTCCCATATTTTTACTTCAGATTCTGACATTATTAGATAGTTCAGTAACTTTACTCATGCACTCAAATAACTAGTGAGACTCCATTATATACTTGGAACTGTGTTAGACATTAAGAATAGATTTAAATTTTCAGTACACAGCCTAATCATATGGAGGTTATCTTTTTTTCCCCTTCAAATAGTTTCCTCAATAGTTTCCTCACTTTTCTCAAAAGAACAGTTGTCTGCTTCTACATCAAAAGCCAATTTATTAACTTCAACTCTCAACTCTTCCTCAAGATACTGGTCACTATCCCTCCATCTACGTAGTCACCAAGGACTTTGATTTACTCATTCAGAAAAATCTCTAAAACCTATTTCCTGTATTGCATAACTCATTCTCTGTCCCAGCATCATTCAATCTGTTCTCTCCTCCCCCCCATTTTAGGTCCCCCTCACTCATCCATTTTTCCTTCTTCTTATACTACAAAAGAAATAGAAACATAGTGTTTGCTTCCTCAGCGCTATTTAATGATCTGGATTTCAGAGAATAAAATATACACGTTACCCTGGTTGGTACCAAGTTTCCCTATTTTACAGCAAAGCCTTCTTTCTAGCTTTAGCCTTGAACTTCTTCCTCTGTAATTTCGAACACTTAATTCCTTGAATAGACAATTATATGTTTCCATGTCTTTTTTTTTTCAACTTTCGTACCTTCAAAACATCAGTCTTGTCATTCTTTTACCAAAGTCACTTTCAACATTTGATATCCTAGGCAAACCTATATCTGCTCTTCTAAGTTCTCTCATATACACCAGCTCCCTGTGATCATTTTCTTTTTTGAATAACTACGATATTGCTTTTATCTTCACCAAAAATTATCTCTAGTTTTCATCTTGAAACAATGAAGTACTTTTAATGAATAATTTGCTCTTTACTTTAGGAGAAGTTTAAAAAGTGGCACATAATTATTTGGTCAGCTTCATCTGTCTACTTTGCACTTTACTTCTCAATTGGGATTTTAAAAACATTAACCTCTGCAAGTGCAGCAGAATATTGATTCTCCCCTCAAGGAAAAGGAGTGAAAAGAAATGTGGCCACCTTTAGCCTTTCCTCTTTTAGTCAAACATTCAGCAGATTGTGTAGCAAAACCTTAATCTTATCCAGAAACCACCTCACAGACACAGGCAAAATAATGTTTTCTGACAACTCTTCTATAAAGTTATATTGAAGCCATGTATACTAATTTATTTATGTATTGTATTGGCTGTACATGACACGGGCATAATTGTGTATTGTAATAGTTACAGAGAGCATGTGAGCCACAAAGCCTAAAACATTTGCTTTCTGGATGATTACAAAAATGTAACCTAAAAGCTGGACTGAATAGATAATATCAACATGGATATAGATTATTAAATAAATGGATTAATGAATATATAAATAAATATGCAAAAGATATGTGGTACTATGACATGGAATTACTGAAAAAGACTGAATCTGATTTAAATTAGACTGCACTTTTAAAATAATAAAATTGCATCACATATTTCCTAAGTATTGCCCAGTCCCTGTGAAAAATATATAAAACATGGAACATACAGTTCTTTCTTTGGAGAAACTTCAAATAAGGAACACATCTTGCTTTAATCAACCAGAACAGTACATAATAAAATTCTGAATATTTTGTGGAAGGCCTAAGTGCTGTTGTACTTTCTAAAAAGTAAGCTACCAGGCCTCAGTTCATGAAGAAAACAAAAATAGGAAATCAAGAAAACTAACTGCTTGAAAATATCTCAGCTTCTGCTCCAACATGGATATCATATACCCTGTAACCTAAAATATTTGCTAGGACTTATTAGTATAATGTGAATTGCTTTAAAACAGAGTACAAAAGTCTAAATGACTTTTAGAAAATTGGCCCAGGTGGAATACGTTGTTTTTTAAGTTTATATCAATATTTCTTGGTATTTATGTGTCCACAGGGGAACAAGGTTTCTAAATACAGTAGTTTGCAAGCCCCAGACTGTTTAGTGCTTTGTTCGATGCTTTTTATAATAAGTCATGTTTCTTCCTGTTCTGTTTTTCTGTGAAATCATTATGAGTAATGGGTAGAATTATTAACAATTCAGAATTTTTCATAAATTTTTCAACTTTGTTCTATTTTCTTAAAATGAATTTTGTTTTTTGTAATTCATGAATCTATGTCTAAATTATTCAATGGACTTCACAGAACTCTGAAAAAATTACTACATAAATGATTATACAATTAACTCCAAGTGTGTGTTATAATCATCTTGCTTTCCCATGCAATCCATTCCCAAAACCTTCATTTTTTTTTTTTTCTTTTGAGACAGGGACTCCTTTGTAGTTCAGGCTGGCCCTGAGCTCACTATGTAGCCCAGGCCAGCCTCGAATTTACAAAAATCCTCTTACTTCTGCCTCCCAAGTGCAGACATGAGCCACCATGTCCGGCACTATGGTATGTGGTACTGATTGCTGGTAGGCGGGAGTCACCACATCTGGTATTGTTGTATGTGGTTCCTGGGGAATGAACCTGGGCCCTTGCATTTGCAATCATTAACTTATCTTCTGTTTCTATGAAATCAAGCTCATTGGTCTGTCCAGTAACAATGAATGAGAGAAAACTTAACTGCAAGCCTCAGTCCCTACTGGAAAGGTCCTGAATGAAACCAAAGACATGAAATGAGCCAACCAAGCAAATACTAAAGGAAATTTTCAATCTCTGATACCATAGGTATAATAAATGAGCTTAATTCCTACCTTAAAAATCTCACACTAAAGTCACATCTACTTCAGCTCCTTTGACTTAGTGCATCATGTCTAGTTTGAGGTATGTTAAGAAACAGAAAAATCCAATCAAAATAGAGTAATCATGGAAAAGCCTACTTGGGAGCAGCAGGGCACAGGGAACCAGACCTGATTTGGCAGAGTTCAGAAAAACAGTCCTAAGCTCAGTAAGTTGGCACAGTGGTGAATAGCAGAGAGAGTGCCTCTCTGAAGCTTGTGAATGAGAAGTGAACCACACCGGGAGACCAAGGAGAATCAGTGTGACAGACACAGCAGACTGCTGGGGCACCTTCTACTGGAATCCAACTTACTTTAGGGAAAGGGCAGCTCAACCTTGCAACAAAACAGTGCAGAATTCAATCCTACAGGAAGGCAGGGAACTCAATTCTAGCCTTACAGCCAGAAACCAGCCTGAAGTTCAGTGGGCAACAGAAGCCTCACAGAATCATCAACTGGGATCTATGTATTGTCCATATTACCTACCAGTGAAAACAGTGACACACTTGAAGGGGACTTCATTTTTCTTCTTTATTTCTCTTCATTTCTCTCCTTTCTGGTTCCTGTTTTTGTTCTAATTTGTTTTTTCTTGATTTTTCTTATTTTTTAGAACAGGAATATAGTTTCTGGTTTTCCTGTTACTGTAAGTCTGTTTTGTTCTTATTTTTGTTCCTTTCTTCTCTCCTTTCCTTCTGTCTTCACTAGTTTCCCAAAGTTGTGCTCTTTTAGGTTACTTTTAACCTTTCCCTCTTCTATTTCTCAATCTCCCAACTTCTAAGTCTTCCCCCAGAGATTAAATTCACTGTACTAACAGGCTTATTTACTGAAAACGTATTTCTGGTCAGTTCTAGATTTTTATATGTCTAGTTCAAGTGGGCAAGGGTAGCAGATTCATAGTTACCATAGTTTTTCATTTTCTGTGTTTAATGTTATTGTTGATACTAATTGTATTACTTTGGCCAAGGTGATGTGATTGCTCTAGTCAGTTGTTCTTCCTGGTATACCAAAAATGAGATTGCCTAAAGAACATTACAGACTCAAAATCAAAGGCAGTTATATGAGATGATACCTAAACAAGATCCAAACCCAGACTGTCACCCCATCAAAGACAAATCTAGAGGACAGTGAGGTTAACAGTCTGAAAGTCACCCACCTTGACTCTCTAAAATGGTAACAAGCAAAGTAGAAAAACAGATGAAAGAGACTCTAGAATAAAGGGAATCAGAAATTATTCCTCAGAAAACAGCAGAGATGGTGACCATTATGAAAGACATGATTCGTAACTCTATAGCTGTGACAGATAGAAAAGAATAGAGGAGCTGAGAAAAAGGAAACATAGGAAAGAAGGAAAACATGAAATGCAATATCCAGGAGACTAAAAATTTCCATAGCAGAATACATGAACATGAGGACAGAATATCAGATAAATGAAGAATAAAATCTTAAAATGATTGGAGTCAATGAAAGAATACGAGATAGTGAAAAAACATAAATAAGTTATTTACAAAAGTAATCATAGAAAAGTTCCCAAACAAGGAAAAATTATTTGAAAGAAAGTTAAGTGAGGCACACAGAACTCCAACTAGCCATGATCAAATGGAATGTATGCCAAAGTATATAATAGTCAAAATTCCAGAAAGAATACAATATTAAAAGCAGAAAATACAATAATATAATATTAAACAATAAAATATTAAACACAACAATAAAATATTGAAAGCAGTGACAGAAAATAAACAGGTCATATACAAAGGAAAGTCCATCAAAATCACAGAAGATTTTTCAACACAACCCTGAAGTCAATCAGAGGCTTGGGTAAATTATTTCAAACCTTAAAAGAAAACATCGTCCAACCCAGATTGATGAATCCCACGAAACTATCTTTTAGAGTCAATGAAAAAATAAGATACTTTTATGAAGAAGAACCTCTGAGAAACTTCGTGAATATCAAACCAACACTGCAAAAAATTATAAACAATATGCTAAACAAAGACAATGAAGATCACAACTCCATGCTTTTCAACGGAATGAATCTATTAGGCAAGAAATTCAATGAAAAGGCAAAAAGAAAAAAAGACCCAACACCATAAAAATAACATGACAAGAATATTTCAATACATATCTATTATAACCATCAATGTTAATAATCTCAATTTACCAATCAAAAGAAATAGACAAGCCGAATGGATCAAGAAGCAAGATCCAAAATATACTGCATACAAGAAACACACTTAATTGAAAAGAAATTCATAGACTCCATGTAAAAGATGGAAAATAATACACCAGGCAAAAAGAACCTATATGAAAGCAGGAGTAGCTATCCTATTACCAGATAAACTGGATTTAAAACCAAGAATAATTAAGAAATACAAATAATAACATTACCTCCTTCCAAAGGGAAAAATTCAACATGAAGAGTTGACGGTCATAAATATGTATCCACAAAATAAACAAATATTAAATGGGTATGAAAAAATTAAGTAGGTACTAATACATTGGTAATAGGAAACCTTGATACCCCACTGTCACAAATAGATCAAAAAAATAAATAACAGAATACTAGAACTGAAAACTCTTTTACAAATGGACTTAGTAGAGGTCTACAGAATGATGCACTAAAAATAAAAGGTTAGGCCTGGGCCTGAGGGATAATAGGAAAATAATTGGAATGCCATTTTTCACAATTAATAGAATGTGGTGTATAATGTAGCAGTTAGGAGCAGGCATAGAAGAGACCTGTAAAATGGTATGATTGTTGGGTCTTCATTTAAAAAGCATATTCTATAGCTTCTGTGTCCTTCACTCATAAACACTGTTGTATCTTCTAAAGACGATTGGAAGTGTAGGTTAATTCATAAATGGAAAACAGATTCTTTACAAGGGCCAAGGTTATTGCTGTTTACTTTAATTCTCAAAATAGACTTGTAAAACTGCAGAGCTAAAGCTTCTTTTCATTTTATAAATAAAGAAAGTGAACCAAACTCTGTGTGTAAGAACTCCTTACAGCTGTGAATAATATCAAATCAAACTATCAGGACTTGTATATTGTTATGGTGTATGGATGGTTGTGTAACTGAGAAAAAAATAATAGTACACATTCTTTTCAGTTGCACATATGTTTTTCTCCAAATAGATCACCTGCTAGCTCATAGAACATGTTTAAATAAATGCACAGGAATTGAAGTTATCTCCCATATATTGTTAAATCATAGCACAATGAAATGGGAGATCAATAGCAAAAGGAACCACAAGAAAAAAATAAACACATGGAAATTGAGTAACACCATCCTATACAACCAGTAGGTCACAGAAGAGATTGAGAAAAAAACCAGTTTCTATAATTTATTGATAATGCCAATAAAACACACTAGAGTTTATAGTATACAATGAAAGCAGTGCTATGATGGAAAGTCATAAAAGTAAATTTCCACATTACAAAAACAGAGAAAGCTCAAATAAACAACCTAATGCTAAACCACAAACTTCTGGAAAAGAAGAATAAGACAAATCCAAAACTCATACAAAGGAGGACATTATAAAGATTAGAGCAGAAATCAATGCAATGAAGATGAAAAAATAGTACAAAAAAGTGAGTGAAGCAAAGAGTTAGTTCTTTGAATAAATAAATAAAACTGACAACACTTTAGTGGAGTTAGGTTCCAGTTTTCTGCCCAGTATACAATGCAGGCATGAGATAAAATAACCTAAAGAACTAAAAGAGACAGAAAGCAGAGCACTAAGGCCAGTGCAAAAGACATGACTTGGTCAGTCCAGGCCACTGAATTTTACTGGTAATCATTTGGAGTAAAAATGAATTCCATGGAAGGCCAGGACTACATGAGAAAATGTGATTCTCATGTAGTTTATATGAAAATTAATGTAAACAGGGCTCACAAAACAAAGCATCCTTGAATTAAGAACAGAATAGACAAAATATACTATCATAATTAGAACACTGTCTGTGTGGTAAGAATATTTTGATTGTAAAAATGGAATCAAATTACTGTGATCTTTGGTATGTAGGCTTTGGCTGGACTTCTGAAAACCTTCTATGAAAAGCCAGTTGTGGGATTAATGTTTCACAGCCTGCTTTGGGCTTGTTATGCCCAAATATTATGGTCCACTGCAACTCTTAGCTAACTTTAAAAAGGAAAGAAAATTCTTAATTCCATCAGTTAGGAATGAAAAGGGTGAAACTACAACAGATGCAGCAGAAATCTAGAGGATCATCAATGCCTATTTCGAGAATCTCTGCTCCAATATGAAGGAAAGCACAGAAGAGATGGATAGATTTCTAGATACCTATGAATTACCCAAGTTGAATCAAGAAGATATAAACATTCTAAACAACCCAATATTAATCAGTACAATTGAAAACTTAATTAAAAATTCACCAGTGGGCCGGGGATTTAGCTCAGTGGTTCCAGCACCTGTCTTGCAAGCACAAGGACCTCGGTTCGATCCCCAGTGACCACAAACTATACTGGGTGTGGAGACTCACGCCCAGCGGCAACCAGCACCACATACCACAGTGCCGGGCGTGGTGGCTCATGCCTGTAATACTAGCACTCAGGAGGCAGAGGCAGGAGGATTGCTGTGATGTGAGTTTAGGCTGAACTCAGGGCCAGCCTGAACCACAAAGCAAGACCCTGTCTCAAAAAAAAAAAAAAAAAAAAACCTAAAAAATTCACCAGTGAAGAAAAGCCCAGGTCCTGACTACTTCACTGGTGAATTCTACAAGACATTTAGAGAACTAATGCCACAACATCCCAAATTTGTTAATGAAATTGGAAGCAATATTCTCAAATTCATTCTTGAAAGTAGCCATTACCTTGATCTCACAAGAAAGACTGAACTCAAAGAAGAGAACTACAAGCCAACCTTCCTAATGAATGTAGATGCAAAAATCCTTTTAAGATACTGACAAACAGAAGGCATAAGATCATCAAGAAGATCATGTACTCTAATAAAGTTGAATTCATCCCAGGGATCCAAGGACAGTTCAACCTACCTAAATCAATAAATATAATACATTGTATTAATATAGTTAAGGACTAAAACCTTACGATCATCTCAATAAATGCAGAGTGTTTGACAAAACCAAATCCCCAAAAATACAGAAAACCCTGTAGAAAACTGGAATAGATTATCTTTATCTCAAACTAATAAAAGCCATTTATGAACAACCAACAGGCAACATCATACTAAATGATCAAAAGTTACAGTATTTTTAAAGATAGAAATTATAGAGAAGAAAAAATTATTGAGGATAAAACAGAATTTATCCAAAATTAACAGACAATCCAATATAGTTGAATACTTTGATAGCACTAACCAGTAACTGAGACTCAATCAGCACAAAACGTTACAAATATAATTGAACAGAGCACTGGTGTCAATCAACAGGACATAAGTGACAACATTGCTTCATCTTACAACACCAGAATATCATTATTTAGAAGCTCATATGGAGGATGCATTAAAAGTCTATATTCTCAGATATAAAATGAATTTTAACAAATTTAAGACTGTAAATTATACAACATACTCCCTGAGCAGTGTGATTAAGTTAAAAATTAATAATAGTAAGATAAGTAGAAGATCAAAAATAATTTTGAGACTAAACATCATACTTCTAAATAAAAAGCAAGTACAAGAATTCTCAGTAAAATGTACAATATTTTGAAGTAAATGAAAATGTAACTTACCAAAATTTATAAGATAGAGTGAATTATGGGACAAAATGTGTATGTATGTATATATACATTTTGAATATGTATTTATGTATATAGGTGGAAAAATATCTTCCAATTATGATATCCACTTATCCACTTTGTAAAACCAGAAAAAAAGACTAAATTAGATTCAAAGGAGAAGAAAACAATGAAATTTTTTAAACAATGAAATTGAAGACAACATATCAATTCAAGAAAATCAATGACATAAAGAGATAATTCTTCAAATAAAAAATAAAACTGACAAAATTTTAGGCCAAGTAAAATGAGAAAAGATAAATTACAAATAACATCAATTGTGTCATTATTACTGCTTGTTTGAATATTAAAAGATTTTTTTAAAGGTTATCAACAACATTATCCCTGCAAAATCTATTAACAAAATGATTGACAATTAATACATTTCCATAGCAAGAGACACTGAACCTAGGTAGATTATTTAGTGAAATACTGCACTAAATATTTGTGGTAGATAAATACCAATTCCCTAACAGCTGCTTCAGAAAATAGAATAAAACAGAATAGTATTTAAATCCTTCCCTGAAACCAGCATTGCCTTATTACCAAAAATAGAATAAGACATTGAAGAAAGGGGCTGGGGAGTTAGCTCAGTGATTTCAGCGCCTGTCTTGCAAACTCAAGGACTGGGGTTTGATTTTCCAGTAACCACATACCATACTGGATGTGGAGACTCACGCCCAGCAGCAACCAGTCCCACATACCACAGTGCGGGCGTGGTGGCTCACGCCTGTAATCCCAGCACTCAGGAGGCAGAGGCAGGAGGATTGATGTGATGTGAGTTTGAGGCTGAGCCCAGGGCCAGCCTGAACCACAAAGTGAGACCCTGTCTCAAAAAACTTAAAAAAAAAAAAAAAAAAACACATTAAAGAAAGGAAAACTACAGGCCAATATATCTTGAAAATATATATGTAAGACCTCAACAAAATCTTAACAAATTGAATTCAACAAAGTATAAAATCAATTATGTACTACAGCAAAATGGGATGCATTCCAGGTATGTAAGACTATTTCAACATTTGAAATCAATTAATATAATCCATTTCATAAACCTTACAAGGACAAAAAAATACATGATCATTATAACAGATGTATAAAAAGGATTTGGCAAAATCCAATATTCATTCACTCACAATTAAATAACTCTGAATGATGTATGTATAAAATATATTAATAAAATCAATTTAAAAACTCTCAGTGAACTAGGAATAGGAAGCAACTGCATCAACTAGGAAAGCACTCAGACTGATAACAGCAAGATAACAAAACAGGAGGTACCAAACTTCTCTACTCTCCTCAAATAAAGTTCAAAATCAAGAATTAAAAGACAAGAACACCTAAGTATAATCCTTAAAACTTGGGAAGAAGTCTAAAACAACCACATGGACCACAGAACCAATTAAACATTGCTTACAAAGTGTACGAAGAATAGTCCCACTTTACGTCACTTTTTTCCTTCTCAGATTGGCACAACACTGTAGAGAAAAGATTCACTGGACCAGCAATTTCTAGGATGGGAAAAGAGAACTAGTAATAAACAGCTAACTTCCCTAGCCTTCCTAAAAATCTCTCCAGAAGCTCACTCTAGTCGGGAAGTTCTCTCTCTCTTGAGACTCAAGATGCCCAACCTCCATGCCAGCTCTGTAACTGTATCCCAACCCCCTAGCTAGAGACAGAAATGCCTGATAAGTGTTTCAATAATTCAAAAAGGTCAGATTTTACCATTAGGATGATCAAAAAGTGATCATCCTCAAATCCACCCCAAGAAATTGCTTGGAGAACAAGATTTTATCAGAAGCTCTTTTTGGCACAGCTCAAGGATTACTCTTGCATTCTTCAAATGAGTGTTTCCTCTCAGCCCCAAAGCTTACCACAGACCAGGCAACAAGCTTCAGCTGTGCCTTTCTACTTGCTGTAACAGCTGATCCTAACTGCTGAGCAGTGATCACATATAACTTTGGGATACAGACTGCAGCCAGGTTTAACTGAAAAATCCAAGTGGCACTAAGAGCCAGAATTTTGTGTCCCTGTCCGATTAGAAGAAATTCCATCTGGTGACGAGCACAACCACTGGTCCCACCGAGAAAGGAAAACCAGACAGTGATCCCATCTGACTTCAACGCAAAGGAAGCAACCCAGAAAGCTAAAGAATGGGGCAGCAAATTCTCCCCCACATTGATATTACCAGCTCTCCCCACTAGGGCCTCAGACTAAATTTAATAATAAAGGTCTATCTCTGCAGAGGATGGAAGAGATGCCAGAAGAGCTTCTCAAATGTCTGGAACAAAATGTGAACACTCAAAGATTATGAAGAGTTGTCAACTCATGACACTTTGAAAAGAAGATAATCAGGCTCCAATAAGAGATTATTGAGAAACCAATGTCTAACAAAGGAATTCATAATAGTCCTCTTCCCTTATTGCTGAGGTAGAATATCATATAGTAGCCAAAGTTAAAGGATTAAAGGCTTATTTCAGCTCACAGTTTCTAGAGGTTCCAGTCTATGACCAGGTGGCTGCAAGGTGGAGTGGCACTGCAGAGGGGCATAGCAAGTGAGAAGTAGAACATGGCAAACAGACAGGAGACAGTGCAGCAGCAAGCAGCTGCACCAGCAGTCTTGCTTTTCCCTTTCTATTCTAGCCAGGCTGTAAATCTATTGATTGGTGCCCCTCTGGCCCAGGGTGAGGCACCCTTAACCCCAGCATTACATAAAATAGAACCGGACAACTCTAAAGTGTCCCTGGGTACCTGAATGCGTGAGTCATATGGGTGACAACTAGATGCAAACCATAAGAGTGAATTACAGAAACATACGGATAAAAAGTTGTTAGAAGTTTAGAAAATAACACACAAGTGAAATTAAGGTTTTAAAAAGAAGTTAAAACACTTTGAAAAACAGAAGTTCTACAGTTGAAGAACACAACAAAAACCCAAGAGCAAACTTCAGAATCAGATTTTTTTAATTTAAATTTTTATTGATACATTATGAATACACATCATCATCGTATTCAACATCGAGAGTTTGTACCAGAATATAACATGACTTGATTCTCATTTTCCCCCTTTCCCCCCACCCTGCAACTCCCACCTCTTATATACATTAGCTTTGTTTCCTTTTTTCTTTATTACTGTCACATTCTTTTTCCCCTCGTTGAAAAAAAAAAAGAAAAAGAAAAAAGCTCAAAGGCAGCACACTTAAAGTTATCAATCAGAAATATATAGAGTAAAAAAGAATTTAAAAGAGCCAAGAAAGTCTATGGAAATATGATACCCTCTAACTTAATATTTTTATAAAACCATATCCTGAAGGAAAGGGAGAAAGAAATTCTAGGATGTATATTTAAAGATAATGATAAAACCCGCCCCAAATCTTGTGAGAAATACCAACATTTAAGTAATAAACAAAATCTCCACTGGAGGTCAGCTCCAAAAAGAATTTACCATAACGTATAACAATCAAACTATCAAATTACCAAAAATCGAAAACAATACTGGAAATGTAAGTTAATGAGCCCAGTATGGGTGAGGCCCTGGTTCTATCTTTATTACTACAAAAAAAAAAATCTAAAATACGTCAAGCAGAATATCAATAGATTGCTTAGCAGGTTATGAGAGATAATATATCTAATGTATTCAAATGCAGTTATATGCCAATCAAGAAATTTTATCCAGAGAAACTTCTGCTTATAGAGGAAAGAAAATTTTCCTGACAACCAGAAGTTTAAGAAGTTCAGCACTATGTGCTATGTCTTGAAAGAATCAGTGAAAAATCTTCCTCATACTGAACAAGAAAGCTTCTAACAACAAAATATATAAAAAATGAGTTAATTTAAAGTGTATAAGATGTCCATAGCTATATCCAAATGCTAGCTAACAGATAAAGCACTGGCTCCTTTTGGAAAATGTAATTCTACAAAAACAAAAACAAAATTACAAAAACAAATTACAAAAACAAATTACAAAAACTTTGTAATTCTACAGAGTTGTGGTGGCAACAGAGAGGACTGAATAAGTAAAGCAGATAAGAATTTTAGGACGGTATTCATTTTGATAAAATAATGATGAATACTTAGCATTATAGATAACCTATGGAATTATGTAATGAAGAGAGTGACAATGAATAGTATAGCAAAAATTACATGTGACTATTGGCTCAGCAATTTCAGTATCAGTATCACACTCATACAAATAGTTAACAAGCCTATGAAGTAAGAGCTCTATGCCAGGGCAGGGGGTAACATAAGAGATGATTCTGTATTTAATGTGTCATTTTTCTTGAAAATTTAAAGTTCTCTGAAGTAAAGCCCATTAATTTGAAATTAATATTAAAGAGAGTCTCTCAATTGAACTGTCTGGGTATTTCTGCTATAAATTGACTGATCATAGATACATTCTTTGTGGATTTCTAGTTGGGTCCCCATTTCTATTCCATTAATCTGTATTTCAGTCTTTATAATATTACTATATGTTCTTTTTGTTTGTTTGTTTTTTGAGGCAGCATCTCACTTTGTAGTTCAGGCTGGCCCTGAGCTCAGCCTCAAACTCACATCACAGCAATCCTCCTGCCTCTGCCTCCCGAGTGCTGGGATTACAGGCATGAGCCACCACACCTGGCACTGTGGTATTTGGTACTGGTTGCTGCTGTGCGTGTCTCCACACCCAGTATGGGGTATGTGGTTACTGAGGATCAAACCCTGGCCCTTGTGCTTGCAAGACAGGCGCCAGAACCACTGAGCTAAATCCCTGGCTCAACTATATGTTCTTGATTATGATTAATATATTTGATTTTAACTGGAAAGTATTAATTTTCCTTTTCTTTCAAACAAGTAAGGTTATTCTAAGTCCTTGGAAATCCTCAAGAATTTTAGAACAACTATGTCAATTCTAAAAGTACATCTTTAGCACTTGGGATTCTGAGAGGAATTGTATTGAATCTGTAAATAAATTTAGTAAATTTTGCCGTCATAAAATTTCCCACTTGTTTTTGTTTTGTTTTGTTTTAGTTTGTTTGTTTTGTTTTGTTTTGTTTTTTAGTCTTTTGAGACAGTTAAATGATCTTGAACTCAACCTTGAACTCAGCAATTCTCCTGCTTCTGTCTCCTGAGTGCTGAGATTACAGGCATGTGTCTTTGTATGTGGTTACCAGGGATCGAGCTAGGGAGCTTGCATTTGCAAGGCAGGCACTCGAGCTACTGAGCTAAATCCCCGGCCATCCACTTTCTTTTTTTAAATATATATTTCCAGGGTGTTTTTTGATATTTTTTTTTTGTTTTCAATACATAAAATTTTCACTTTTAGATTTAGTTAATATTATTTTAATGTTACTGTAGATGGCATTGCTTTTTAAATTTCAGTGTCATGTTCATTTGCAAATACATGCAAACTTTTTATTATTCATATATACTAAAATCTTGCCAAAATTTGCTATCAGTACTGACAGTTTTTTGGTGTTTTTTGTTTTGATTTTTTGTTTGTTTGTTTGTTTGTTTTGTTTTTTTGAGACAGAGTCTGTCTATGTAGTCCAGGCTGGCCACTATGAAGCACAGGCTGATCTCAGGATTGCCGCAGTCTTCCTGCCTCTGCCTCCTGGATGCTAGGAACACAGGCATCCTCCACCACACTTCTGACAATACTTCAGTGATATATTTTACAATTTTGTTTTCAGGAAGAATGTCATTTTTAATAGAGTTTTCCTTCTTCCTTTCCAGTTGGGATGCCTTCTATTTATTTTTTCATACCTACTTTCCCTAGCTGGAACCCTTAGTATAAGGTGGATTAAAAATGGTGATCTGCACCCATTCCTTTGTTCTTGGTCTTAGGAAGAAAAAAAAATTGAACTTTGACCACTAATTCTGATTCTAACTGTGTGTTTCCAGTGATCTCCACTCATTTTTTAAAAATCTTACTGATATTATCTGTTGCATTGGTTCCCCTTCAGGTATGAAACCAACTTTATATTCTTGTCATAAATTTAAGCTCATTACTGTACAAATTTATTATATATATTTCTAGATTCAGAGCGTTTGGATGATTTTGCCTCCACAGTTCCAAAATATATTAGTCAACAATTTTATTTTTCATGATGATTTGTCTAGTTTTGTAATCAGCTTATGCTAATCTCACGGAATGATTTGGAAAAGTGCTTCTCCTTCAGTTTGTCTTCTTTTTAGTAGTTAACCCCAAAAAGGTGATATAATAATATTAGAATATCTGGAAAATTTACCAGGAAAATTTTCCAAAACTGGGATTAGTTGCATGGATTTTTTTTTGTTGTTGTTACAGTTCAATTTCTTAGTATTTTTCTATAATTTGATCCCTCAAGACTAATTCTTCATAAACAAAATTCACTAGTTTGTACTGCTTAGGTATTTGCACATTTCATTTAGTTTTCTAACTTACTGAGATATAATTTCCACATTATTTCTATACAATTATTTTAATTACTATAATTTGGTAGTTATATTCCCTTTAAACTTTGATTCAAATAATTAAAGTCTTCTCTTTTTTGTTCTTCTTTAGTCTAGCTAAATTTTTCACATTTTTGTTGTTCTTGTCAAATAACTAGCTTTGAGTTGCATGTATATCTTCTTTTTTTATTTTATTTAAACTATCAGACTAAATTTTATTATTCTTTCCATATCCTTGCTTTGGATTTTGTTTTCCTTTTTCAGAGTCATAATATGGAAGGCTAGGTTATTAACTTGAGCATTTTCTTGTTTTTCAACATTGATATATACAACTCTAAATGTCTAAGAACTGCTCCAACAGAATCCTGCAAATTTTAGCTTACTCTGTCTGTAATTTAATTTATTTCAAAATACTTCACAATTTTTCTTGTGTTTTCTTCCTTGCTCAATTATTATTTAAGAATATATGGTTTAATTTCTACTGGTATATTAACTTCTGAGATCTTTCCCTCAATATATTTCTAACTTCATTTCACTTTGGTTTGAAAATATATTTTGTATTATTCCTATTTTTTTCAAATTTATTCACATTTGTTTAGTGACCTGCTACAAGAAATCTTTTGCAGAATTTCCAATATACACTTGAAAAGAATACGTAATTTACCTTCACTGACAGAGTCTAATACCACTGTCTTTTAGGTTTATTTTATTATATTGCTAAATTCATCTATTCCCTTGCTTCTGAAAAGGAATATTCCTTCCTTTCATTGTTATTGTTAAATAGTCTGTTTCTTTTCATTTCAGTCAGGTTTTGTTTCATGTAACTTGTTCCTTCATGTTTAATTTTATAATGCAATTTAAATTTATCTTGGTGGTAAACTTTAGAAGGAAATATAGTATTTCTGTTTAACTTTCTGCCTCTGCCTCCCAAGTGCTGGGATTACAGGCGTGAGCCACCACACCCGGCATTGTGGTATGTGGTATTGATTGCTACTGGGCATGAGTCTCCATGCGCAGTATTGTATGTGATTAATCCAGGATCGAACCCAGGCTCTTGGGTTTATAAAACAGGCTACGGAACCACTGAGCTAAATCTTCAGCCCCTAACTTTCTTTTTTAAATTAAATTCTTCATTGGTACATTTTGCATGTACATCATATAAAATGATTCCCAATATTGAGAATTTGTACCAGTTTATGATATGATTGAATTATCATTTTTCCATTACCCTACCCAATCTACAATTCCCTTACCCCCATATAAATATTTCTATGTATGACTATAAAGGGAAGATTAGTTATCTGACTATAATTGTTATATTTTCCTAATTTATTTTTTATTATTACATAATAATCTCTTTGTATTTATTATCACATTTAATTCTAAATTCTACCTTTTCTTATATAGCTTTCCTGTGGTTGCTGTCTGTGTGATGATATTTTCATACTTTTCTTTTGAATCCATTTTCCCTGAATGAAAATATGTCTTCTGTGAAAGGCTATATTTTGATGGTGTTTGAATCTAGTAAAACAATTTCTGCTTCTTAATTGAAGTATTTTAACCATTCATATTTAAAGCCATTCTTAGGAGAACTTGGTTTTCCTCCATTTATTTTATTCCTATTTTTCTTGTGACTTTACTGTATTTTGTTTTTCCTTTAAGCCCTTTAACTTTAAAAAAGTGAATATTTCTAATAAAGATTCTCAAATTCTTTAATGATTTTACACTAATTTTTCAAAAATTTCAGCTGCAGATTTAGCTCAGTGGTTCTGGCACCTGTCTTATAAGCTCAAGGCCCCAGGTTCGATCCCTGTAACCACATACAATACTGGGAGTGGAGATTCACGCCCTGCAGCAATCAGTACCACATATAACAGTGCTGGGCATAATCCCAGCACTCGGGAGGCAGAGGCAGGAGGATTGCTGTGATGTGAGTTTGAGGCTGAGCTCAGGGCCAGCCTGAGCTACAAAGTGAGATGCTATCTCAAAAAAAAAAAAAATTGTTTCTAGTGATTCCTCTAAGGCTATACACACATATTTTAACTTACCTGGACTGACTTCATTTTTATACTAGGTTAATTTCAGTGAAGTATAGAAACATACTCTTCTAGATCTCTGCCCCCCTTTCTCCAATTTTGTGATCTTATGATTATAGATATTCCATGTATCGGTGTTACAGAAACAGTGTTGTATGTTACAATTTTATCTTGACAGCTTGCATTTATTTCATTAGAAATAAAGTTTTGCCACACTCAGCTACTTTATGTGGTTATTGAGATATTGAAGAAATATCACATTTATATGTGTTATAGTTCCAAAAATGAACCAAGAATGTATGTATATGTATGTAGTTTTATATAAATGCCTATTACAATGGCAAGAAAAGAAGAAGAGGCAAAAATGCACTTCTGTTATGCTTTAAATTACTTATTACCTTTCTTGGTGCTTCTTTTTGTGAATGTGTAGCAATTTGAATTTTTGTCTGGTAATTCAGTCTGAAATATGTAACCTCACATTTCTTTTACAAGAAGTTTCTTGTAAAAGTGTTCTCTTAAAAACAAATTCTGTCAGTTTATATTTATGGTGGAAGGTTTATATTGTTATTGTTTTTAGTAATAACTCTAATAGATAGGATTTTTGTTCACAACAGGGTTTTTTTCCCTCATACTCTCTGGAAATATATTATTTCATCACTTTCTGGCCTCCACTATTTCTACAAACATGTCAGCTGATACCCTTGTTGGAACTCCTTTATTAAATATATTGATTTTTCTCTGAGTATTTTAAAAATTTACTCTATCTTTCATTTCCATCATGTCTACTGTGAGAAATCTACTGTTTTGTGTGTGTGTGAGATAGAATCCCGCCTTGCAGTTCAGGCTGGCCCTAAATTCATCCTCAAATTCACAACAATCCACTTGTCTGTGCCTCCTGAGAGCTGGTATTACAGGCCTGAACCACCATGCCTGACTCTGTGATATATGACTCTGATTGCTTGTGAGTGTGAGTCACCAAACCACGCATTGTTGTTTGTGGTTACTGAGGATAGTAACTCAGGCCCTTGGACTTGCAAGGCAGGCACCAGAGCCACTGAGCTAAATCCCCAGCCTGAGAAAACTACTTTTTAATTTCTTTGTATTTGCCTTTCTCAGATTTTTTTATATTCTTAGAAGTACATATTAAGGTTATCAGTAACTTGAAAAGATTCCAGCCACTTGTTCTCTGAATACTTTTTGTGTGCCTTTCTCTCTTCTTTAAATTATAGGGGAAGGGATACAGAGTCTGGCTCTATAGCCCAGGACGGCCTTGAACTTACTATGATCCTCCTGGCTCAGCCTCCTGAGTGCTGGGATCATGGGTATGTACCACCATGCCCAGTTCTCTTCAGATGCTCTTGTAACATATATTGGTCTGCTCAATAGTGTCCCTTGCTTCTGTAAATCTCTATTCATTCTCCTTTACTCTTCTCAGTGCATGGGACCAGGGAGTTAGCTCAGTGGTTCCGGTGCCTGTCTTGAAAAGCTAAAGGACCCAGTTTGATCCCTGGTAACCACATACAATACTGGGCATGGAGACTCACGCCCAGCAGCAAGCAGTACCACATACCACAGTGTCGGCGTGGTGGCTCACGCCTGTCATCCCAGCACTCGGGAGGCAAAGGCAGGAGGATTGCTGTGATGTGAGTTTGAGGCTGAGCTCGGGGCCAGCTTGAACCACAAAACGAGACCCTGTCTCAAAAAAAAAAAGTGTTCTATGGGAAAAAATGAGAATTAAGTTGTGTCTTATACTGGTACAAATCCCCATTATGGAGTGCAAGCATGATGTGTATATTTAATGTACCAATAAAGATAATTTTAAAAAAAAGGAAGTGCAGAATCTCTTTCAAACTATCTTTAAGTTTTTGCTCTACCAGTTCAAGACTACTTAGCCAGAGTAATATTTCATTTTATAAAAATGGGTGCACATATGTTGCTATGATATGAATCCTTTTTTTCTTTCATTGATATACCTAGAATGGGAATAGCAGAGTCAAATTGAACCTCTAATCCTAGGTTTTAGAGGAATCTCCACACTGCTCTGCACAGTGGTTGTACCAAAGAACATACCACTTTTACTTTTTAAACAAACTGTTCCGCTGCTTTTTGTTTGCTTTGTTCAATTCTTTAAGACAAGAAGATCTTGGAATCTAACTCCAGGAGGTGAGATGAGCAACCCCAAACCAAGTAACATTTATTTGTCGAGCCACTTTTAGGAGCTACCTGATACCATGGGGACTACTGTGAAAGTTTACTTACTTACCACCGTTTTTCCCCAGAACTGGGGTTCTACCCCATGTTTACATATATACTAAGAGAGTATTCTGCCACTGAGCTACATGTAAAGCACTGACAGCTTTCTTATTAAATATTATGTTTATTTGCTCAGAAAATTTCTGTTGAATTCTTTTTGGGCTGTATAGGTTCTATTTTTGTTTCTTTATAAAGTTCATAATTTTATGGCCACTTAAATAATATAATGTTATAATTCTGGATATTGATAATCATTCCTGCTCTCACATAGCTCATTATCATTATTTATTTATATCCAAATGGGTAATATTAGTAGCATCTATTTTTTCTTTGCAGCAGTAAACCTCTAATGTTTCTCAAAGGCTATAGCTTTGAGAGCCACAGACAGTCAATGAAAGTCATTTTATGAGCATTCTTTATGGTAGTTTGTTTGCCTGCCCATCGCCACCTGCTAACACCTTCTAATTATGGGCTGGTTGCTTTATTGTTTTCAACAATGTCTTGGGACATGTGCGGCCTCACTAAGTATTGCAATAAAACTCCAGACTCCATGTCAGTGTTTAAATTGTGATCTCATTCCAAGCTGGCTCTTTCCCTAATTCTCGTGGATAAATTAACCAATCTACAGATAAACCTCAATATCTATATTAATATCTTACCAAAGACCATTTACCAAAATCTGCACTGTTTTGGCGATTTCTTAGGCTTAAATTTGCTACAAATTAAATCAGTTTCTTCAGGAGTGAATTGGATCCTTCTCTTTTATAATCTGCTCTTTCTTCTGTATAAAATCTCAAAGGTTTGTCTCTGATTTTGAGATAAAGATGATGATAGGCTTCTCCTTGGGGAATATCATAGCTTTAGGAACTGAGTGCTGCAGCCAAGGAATAGTAACCTTAGATCTTCTCAACACGTCTCCCCCAAAATAAAGTTACTGCCTATGATCCCAAGCAAAAATAAGTGATTCTCAGTCTTCTCACAAGTACCAGATCCAATACCTTGAGGATATCCTCATAAGTGAAATAAATAGGTCACAGATAGGTACACATCACATGTTTTCTCTGGTATGAGAAAAAAAAGATGTAAATGAGTCCTAGAATTGTATGTTATATATTGTGAAACAGAAAATTCTCAAAGTAAAATAGAGTGAAGGGGGAAAAATAATGAGATTATAACAAAAAAGAAAGGAAACAAATTTTATGTATATAGGGGGACAGTAGGGTGGGTAGGGCTATGGGAAAAAATGAGAATTAAATTGTGTCTTATACTGGTACAAATCCCCATTATGGAGTGCAATCATGATGCATATATATAATGTACCAATAAATATTTAAAAATAAAATAAAATAAATTTTTTTAAAAAGAAGTACCAGGTCCAGCAGAGTTACCTTTAAAATATTAGAGAAATGTAGACTTACATCTGAGTTTCCCTTTTTAACTACAGTTACAATAATCACATTTATTTTCATATTTGAGAATACTATATATATTTAGCTGAAAATATTGAACTCTAGTGCATGGTACAGATAGGTGTGAAAGATGTAAGCGTTTAGGACCTGCCATAATTGGTGTCCTCGGCAATTTCAAAGAAAGGAAATAACTCTTTAATGGTAGAAAGCAGTTATCCTGGGCATCTTGTTAGAAACTAGGTACTCAAACTCCACTCTGACTTTGTAGACTCCATTCAAGTAGTCCATTTGAAAATTACATTTCCATGGCTCCAAGGAATGGCACCTTCAGACAGTACTTCTAAGAGCACTAATCTCTGGAGAAAGGAAGAAAAAACTAATAAAATCAATAGTAGAGTTGAAAAACATAAGCTAAGTAGTAAGTTGAAAATTTTATACCTGAGGACCAGTGGAGTAGATTAGAAGATCCAGAAACAACTCCAGACACACTAAGCTATCTCATTTTTGACAAAGGAGCCAAATACCCTCAGTGGAGGAAGGATAGCCTATATAACAAATGGTGCTGGAAAAATTGGACTTTAACCTGCCAAAGTCTAAAGCTAGACCTAGCTCTTTCACCATGTACCAAAATAAAATCAAAGTGGATCAGGGACCTAAATATTAAAGCAGACACACTAAACCTGCTGCAAAACAGGTTAGGTAAAACTCTTGACGACATTGGATTAGGGAAAGATTTCATGAACAAATCCTCCATAGCACAAGAACTGATAGAAGAAATTAATAAATGGGATTTCATCCTACTGAGAGGTTTCTGCACAGCAAAAGAAACCACCAGCAAAGTGAAAAGGCAACCAACAACTTGGGAAAGAATCTTTACCAGCCATTTGTCAGACAAAGAGCTACTATCTAGAACACATAAAGAGCTTAAAAAAAACAATCCACCCAAATTTAAAGACCCAGTTCAAAAATGGGCATCTGAAATGAACAGACACTTTTCAGAAGAAGAAATAAAAGCAGCTAAGAAACATATGAAGAAATGTTCAACATCACTAGTCATTTGAGAAATGCAAATGAAAACAACATTAAGATTTCATCTCATTTCACAAAGAATGGCTGCTATCTCAGAATCAGCCAACAACAAATGTTGGCAAGGCTGTGGAGAAGAAGGAATACTTCTCCACTGTTAGTAGACTCGTACAACCCCTGTGGAGATTAGTTTGGAGACTCCTCAAAAAGCTAGGACTAGAGGTACCATTTGACCTGGCCATTGCTCTGCCAGGTATGTATGCAAAAGAATTAAAAGATTCATATCACAGTGACATATGTGCACCCGTGTTTACAGCAGTTCAGTTTGTGATTGCTAAATCTTGGAAACAACCCAACTGTCCATCAACTGGAGACTGGATAAGAAAGTTGTAGTTCTTCTACACAATTGAGTGTTACTCTGCCATAAAAAAATGATAAGTTTGAATCATTTATACTTAAATGGACATACTTTGAGGGCATCCTCATAACTGAAATAAATAGGTCACAGATGTGTAAATATCACATCTTTTCTCTGGTATGAGAAAATAAAGATATAAACAAGTTCTAGAATGTATGTTATATATTGTGCAATAAAAAATACTCAAAGCAAAATGGGGTGAAGGGTGAAAATTAATGAGATTATAACAAAAAAGAAAGGAAACAAAGTTTATGTATATAGGGAATGGGGTGATAGGGTGGGTAAGGGTATGGGAAAAAAAGAGAATTAAGTTGTTTCATGTACTGATACAAATTTTCATTGCTGATTGTAATCATGATGTGTATATGTAATGTACCAATAAAGATTTTAAAAAATATATGATACAAGCATGGAGTTGGAAGATGTGCAACACTCACATTTTATTATAGATAAATGGTCTTTCACAGTGTAATTCAAATAGACTAAAATGTGAACCATAGCACTAGAACTGAGTGAGTCAGAAGTCCTGGGCATGGATTTGCCTTGGGTGCAGTTGGGAAGTAGAGTCAAGGAGATAAACAGAAGAGGTGCTGTTGGAATTATCAAGAAGTCTTTAACCAAAAGAAGCAGGAAAGTTATTCCCAGAAAAGTATCACAAAGGTCAAGAGAAAGATGCTGTTTTACAGGGAGGTAGGTTTCCAACTTGAATACAAAATAGAATGAAGATGATGAGAGACTGCTGCAAAGAAACCATACAATGAGTCAGGAGATAGTCATAAGATGCTTTATAAATGGCATGTTGAGGAATTTGCACTTCATAGTGAGGGAAAGTGGTTAACATAAGCATGAGGATATGAGCTTTGTATTTCTGCTCTAAAGGCGTTTTCTATTTGGAGAACTGATTGGGAAGGCAAACTCTTGTATTTGTAATATGATTTCCTTATACTTTCTCAATGTTGTAAGAAGAAGACAATGTGTAACACACATTCCATTTAAAATTCCCTCATATTAAAAAATTCATTTCTTGGTTCCTCTATATCTTCTGTCATTCATTGATGTAGATTTAAAAATTCTTATTTATGTCATTTGGGGCTCACTGGTTCCTTGAGGCCTACTCATTTTACCTCCCCTTTGATGACATGTGGTACATAAAAGGACAAAGCAATATGTTAGTATTTGTTAGGAACAAGCAAATATTAATTGCTATATTTCTTACATATAATAAAAAAATGTCATCTTAATTGCTTCCAAAGTATTTTTGAGGAGATACAAAGAAAATATAAATCTTTCCCTCCAGGATTAAATCCTAAAGGTAAAGAATAAATATTTCATAATAGCCAATAGTAATACTCAAGGAATGGCATGAGTAGTAAGTACCATGGAAGGTTCTTCTTCTCACTAAAGACAAAAGAAGAGAATGAATGCTTGCGAGTTGTACCCGTACTTGAACCTTGAAAGAAAAATGAATTAATAAAGAAATTTTTATTTGAGGTGACAACATGAAAAAACAGCTTATGAAAGGCTAGTGACTGTCAATGAATTCACCAACCGTTTTAGCAGGTTGTAGCTGAACCGGAGAGTAAGGACAATGATTTTTGAAAAGTTGTATCAAGCACAGTGACACACACCTATGAGCTCAGCACTCCAGGAAATTTAAGCAAGAAGATTGCAAGTTCCAACCCATCCTAGCAAATTAAATGAGTTAGTAAGATCCCACCTCAAAATTAAAAATAAGAAAAGAAAAGGAAAGGGCTTGGGATACAGTTCCATGCTAAAACCCTTAATTCAATTCCTAGTTTTTTGGGGGGTTTTTAAATGTGTTTTTGCTGAACATTATCTCTTTTTTTTCTTTTTTTCTTTTTTTGAGACAGGATCTCCCTTTGTAGTTCAGGCTGGCCCTGAGCTCGGCCTCAAACTCACATCACAGCAATCCTCTGCCTCCCGAGTGCTGGCATTACAAGCGTGAGCCACCACGCCCGGCACTGTGGTATGTGGTACTGATTGCTGCTGGGCGTGAGTCTCCATGCCCAGTATTGTATGTGGTTACCAGGGATCGAACCTGGGTCCTTGAGCTTGCAAGACAGGCGCTGAGCTAAATCTCCAACCCTGCTGAACATTATCTTTGCTTTATTGAATTTCATTTTTAAACAGCCCAGAGCCAAGGCAATAGTAGATATTCAAAAGAACGCCTATTTAATAAATTAAGGAAGACAAGAATTATTTGTCAAAAAGCTTTTAACAACAGTTGCTATTTTCAAATTTGTAGAATCAAATTTTAATTGTCGAAAGAATATCTAAGAATGAGTGTATGTCTCTTTAAAAAATAATTAAATAAAAATGCCTAAAATAATTGAACAGGTGGGGGTATGGGAAAAAATGAGAATTAAGTTGTGTCTTATACTGGTACAAATCCCCAGTATGGAGTGCAATCATGATGTGTATATTTAATGTACCAATAAAGATAATTTAAAAAAAAATAAAATAAAATAAAATAATTGAACAATTAGCTGGGCTCAAGGCCTATGTCTGCAATACCTGCACTGAGGAAATCTGAAGTAGAAGATTTATAAGTTCAAGTTCTGCCTGGGCACATAAAAATATAAAATAAAAAACACTGGGGATGTTTCTCAGTGTAAAGTCCCTGGATTCAACCTCTAATACATAATCCATCAATCCATCCATTATTGCATCAATACAATGAAAAATCTGAACACTTATTCCACTATATTAAGAGAATCTCCAGTATTCTGCTATAGATTTTGACTTTGGTGTTATCAAAAGAAAAATTCTGAGAATAAAGAAAAACATTAAGAAATTGACCAAGACAATAATGATCACATGTATCTGCCTATCATCAAAGAGCATCATGCAAAACAAGAAATTGTTGGAACTTTATTTGAAGAAATGGGTGAATTGTCGTTGGGCAGTCATTCTCCACAGAGCCGACTTCTCCTCACAGGGTTCCAGCCACTCGCCAGCAGCTTCCCAAGGAGCAGGAGTCTCACTGTAATCAGAACTCCAATTTGCTTTCATTGGAACGTACTGAAGTAATTCAGGTCTTTCATCTTATTTAACTACTGAGCTTAGGTTTATATAAATTCATAATTGTGATTCCACACTTCATAAAAAACATAAACAAAATTAGAATCTCTGAGCAGCAAAGGTAATAAATGTTTAAATAATGCCCTACACATAAATCCTATAGATACAAGATTTCAAACATCAGCCAGTGTTTGGGTCCAAGTCCATTGAAAAGAAATAGTTTCTCTGTGACAAGCTGATGTTAACATTTTAATTAATGGGGAAAAGGAAAATAAAAACTATTATTCTCTGTGACTTTCTGCTAAATTAAGGCACATTACTCTTGTGTTTAAATTTTATTTCCCATTAATAAAGTTACTTTAGGCAAAGCCTCTAAAATGTTGATATTTATACCACTCACTGTGGTATATTCTGAAAATGGCACTTTCTCTAAAGTGCAAACTTTTGTAAGCTTTATATTAACCGAAATAATTAAATCCAATGTTGAGGTTAAAATGTTAGTTCTCATAATAGAAAGTCCTTTTGTTAATTTTTACTGAGAAATGTGCTTGCAAAACTTCCCTATAATATTCCGGTCCATTCCTGAGCATCTATGGCAAGAAGCGATCCCTGCCTCAAGTGCCTTCATTGTTTCTGGGCCCCTGTTACTGCGACTGAAAGGTCAGTCAGAGCTTATGGCACCAAAAGGCCATTTCTGTTATTCTAAACAGAGAAGCTTTGACATATGATATATTATGAAGAGAATGGAGACACTAACTGATGAACTGTAGTACTGATGATCACATCTTTTATTTCTTGAAAAGAAAGGAGAGGTTTACCTGAAAATACTTCTTAAAACATTCAAAGCATAAGATAAATGTATTTCATACACTGTGGTCCATGAACAAAATTTATAATTTTAAATTATATTTAATTTAACTTAATTTTAAATTTAATTTTAAATTATATTTAATTATATTTAATTTCATAATTTATAATATTAAATAAAGATTTTTTTTCTAAAAGAACAGAAGTTGCTTTCACAGCCAACAATTGCCCTTTAAGATAAGGAAAGGTGCAGTCAGCTGAACTTGGAGGCTAAATAGTTAACTCTGACCATAAGAATGTTTTTTTACAAATAGCAAAACACTAAATCCAGTAGATTTGACAGTAATAAAGAAAAAAGGAAACAAAGCTTATGTTTATAGGGGGTGGGGTGCAGGGCAAGGGGGAAGGGAAAAAATGAGAATCAAGTCATGTCATATTCCGGTACAAAATCTTAATGTTGAATGCGGTGATGATGTGTATTCATAATGTACCAATAAATATTTAAATTTTTAAAAAACACTAAATCCATGAGGTGAATTCTCAAATCTTAGAGAATTTTTTTTTTCAGACAAAAATCTATTACTCTATTTTGTTGACAAACTAATTTCCTTCCTACAGTTTCTAAAAGTCAAACTTGAGGCAAAAATCTTAATCTCAAATCTCTAGATAGACTAGACACTAAAGAAAATTGTGAGTGCCGCCAAAGAATGGGGCATAAGTTTATAAGAGGAGGAATAGGATCATAGTTTTGCTAGATTCTCAAATGGAACTGTTATATAATACAAGTTAAAAAATATTAACAGGTCAGCTGTAATATCAAAAGTAGAACTACCAGAACTGTCCTGTGTGCTCCTATTAAATCCTTTCTCACTCATTCACAAAGGCAGTACCTCCTAGAGCAATAGTAACAGAATTTATGGCATGATTATTTCAGGATGAACACTGTCCTAAGTGTTTCAGTGTTGCTTCATAAATTATCTATAAACATTTCATATATTATCCTTGATTCTTATAACAACACCATAAGTCAGCTATTATAATCACCATATTTTAAGTGAGGAAATTAAAGGTGTATCCTTCGCATTCATACTTGAACAGAATATCTAGAACCTTTATTCTGAACACTTTTAACAAATAATGTTTTTCTCCACGTGAAGATTAACATAGAACCATAAAGAGTATTTGCATGAAATCTAATTTATTTGTATGCATTACTTTTAATTATATTTCCCCTAAATGCAATCAACACGAATACAATGATTATTTTCAAAATGAAATTTCCAAGTAGAGATTGTAAATGAGAAATAACAATTTTTGTAAGATTGAACATTCAAATTATTTCTATTTTATTTTGACTTGTATGATATAAAAACAATTCTGCCTTCCATAGACAATGGCAAATGATAACAGTTTTTAAACAACTCATAGTGCAATTTTGTGATATTCTTCAATTTAACTCATCTGGAAGACTAAAGGGGAAGTAGCAGAAAATTGTTTTGAGGTTGAATTACTAACATTATCTAACATCATCTCTCAAACCTTAATTGTTAAATTTTCAAGTTAGAAGTAGTTGATGAACAGTTTCTCACTTGTTTTAAATTATCATTCTTTGGAAAATAATATTGAAATGTATCTTTCATTCAGTCTGTGTTCAATATGTCATCTTCTAAAATTAGCCAAATCACTCTGTCTCTATCAAAGTTTCACAATAGTAAATACATGTTACTTTCATTTGAAGACAAAATTTAAAGCTCTGTTTTGATTGCTGACGTCTAGCCACAGTTGTAAGTAAAATGACATTGCAACAGTACAAAAAAGTAACTTATTTGGCTTAGTTCCCATATTAATAGGGTATACATAGTAAAGAAGTTGTGTCATATCTGAGTTAACTTAGTTAAGAAATTTTGTTAGACAACAGGAATATTTCTTGTTGCATTTGAAATATTTTATAATACCTTGCCATGGAACAGTACATAAACTCCCTCATGAAAAAACAGAAGGTTGAAAATCACTGCTGTGTACCCCAAACTGTTCTGAAAGCTCTGAAAGAGACCTTGAAAACACACATAATCTCTATGATACTTTCTTAATTCTGTTATGAAAAATGATTCATCATTAGAACTACTGCATTTATACATAAACCATATAATGCTATAAAGCTGGAGGATATTTTTCTCCCACAGTTTTTCAAGAGAAGGCTACTACTATAATTCTTTGCCTTTGTTCTCCATCACTCAGTCATCTCTAGATTTTGGCTAGCTTGTCTAGTGATGTAGTAAAAAATTTATTGTTTCATATTATGTGTTTTTCCAATGTCTTACAAGTAGCTGGCCTTCTTTCCATTGGCATGTGTAATGTATTGAACAAAAGTATGAGATTATCTGCAATACCCTTGCTGTTACACACTGATTTAAGATTTCACATAGGGCCAGGGATTTAGCTCAGTGGTTCTGGCGCTTGCTTTGCAAGTACAAGGGCCTGGGTTCCATCAGACAACCATATACAACAATGCTGGGCGTGGAGACTCACACCCAGCAGCAATCAGTACCACATACCACACACCTGTAATCCCAGCTCTTGGGAGTCAGAGGCAGGAGGATTGCTGTGAATTCAAGGCTGAGCTCAGGGCCAGCCTGAACTATAGAGACCTTGTCTCAAAAAATAGGAGAGAGAGAGAGAGAGAGAGAGACTTCACACAGTTTTAGCCTATCATGCTTCAGTTGAGTTATATCTTAGATGTGCACTCGCCAAATATCTCTTGACCGTATGATGAGTCACCAGTACTGATATAATTTCACCACTGTCTATGTCATGCAGCAGAAAGAGAAAACCTCAATAAACATAAAAGGTATGTGATTCTTTTGAATCACAGCTGAGGAATCTAATTTTTTTGTAAATTTCAACAAATGCATTTCAGCTGACAGAGTTAAATTTGGGTACATAGAGTTTTATGAGACTGTGCCAAAATAAGTTCAGTACCATTTTTTCTTTGTTTGTGCTTCAAAATGATTTGGTAAGAAGCATAAAATAATTTTGTAAAAGTTTATTATGGAAGGCTCATGGAGAGTCATACTTAACCTTCTCAAAAGGGATCTAAAGGATGAGGAACTTTTGTGTTTCTACCTAATTTTGTACAAGTCTTCAGAATATTACTTTTGGGGATGTATATTTATCATAATCATAGCTGTATAATTAACTGATGAGTATAAATATAGTTCCACTAGTAAATTAAAATCTGAACCAATACTATTATTAGGTATTACTATTTTAAGTTTCTCCTTTTCAAATATATGGTTTCCAGAAATATTTCTCTTTACCTTGAAGTTACATAAAATGTATGAATTGAAAAGTGAATAGAGAATCACATAGAACTTAACTCAAACTGAAACATAGAAATGAGACATGAAACAAGTATGACTGTATTTTGTGCTATTTTCTTCTTACCACATTTGGAATTAACTATCAACTTATGGATATAGAACATTAGCCAATTTGTCATCTTCATCACTGGTAAAGTAAATGTTTATTTGTCATCTTGTATGTGCTAAGACTATGCTTCATAATGCACAAGCACCAAGGAATAAAAAGAATAGTGGCAGCTTTCATCATGAAGAATTTTCACTTAAATCAAATATTTTTCTGACCTGTGAACTACAGGATAATCAAACCTGTCTTCCTAAGAGCATCCTCTTTTAGGTACTTTACTGTTGTCAGCATACAAATTTGATCCTTTACTTGATGTCCTCCCTCCTTCTACCTCTCAAATAACATATTAAAACTTTCCAGGGATTCATGGAGTACAATCTGAAATTCTATGTTTATATCTTCAGTACAAAACTTAAAGAAAGAAATAAAGAGAGAGAGAGAGAAAAGAAGAAAGAAAGATGAAAGAAAAGAAGGAAGGAAGGAATTAAAAATGAAGAAAAGCAAAACTCATTGATTTGTATATTTTGCCTTATCTACCCTTGATCTAGACTCCTATCTACTTCAAAATAAATATCAAACAACAGTCCAAGGAATATAGTGAATGTCTCTTTAAGATAAATATACTTTGTAGAACAATTAAATTAATTTACTGATTCACTTATAAACTATTACACTTGCTTTGAGACAAGTGCCCAGTTGAAGAAACATAATAAACTATAATCTTTGACTTCAAGTTAAGAGGATGAAGAGAGAAAATAGAACTAATGAACATCAACGATAAAAATTAAATTAAAGCTCATTTATTTTCCCATTTTGCACTGGGCAAATTTCAGATAATTCATGGGATGGTAGAAAGAGCAGAGATGTTCTATACAGTTTGGTTATTAAAAAAGAAGAAGAAGAAGAAGAAGAAGAAGAAGAAGAAGAAGAAGGGTAGGGCCGGGGATTTAACTCAGTAGTTCCAGCGCCTGTCTTCCAAGTACAAGAGCCCAGGTTCTATCCCCCAGTAACCACATACAATACTGGGCATGGAGACTCACCCCAGCAGCAAAGTACCACATACCACAGTTCCAGGCGTGGTGGTTCACGCCTCTCATCCCAGCACTCGGGAGGCAGAGGCAGGAGGATTGCGTGATGTGAGTTTGAGGCTGAGCTCAGGGTCAGCCTGAACCACAAAGAAAGACCCTCTCTCTCAAAAAAAAAAAAAAAGTAAAATGAAAGATAGTGTATGTGGTCAGAGTAGGAGTCAGTGAAATACTAAGAAAAAATATATACATTTGATGAAAAATCTATCTCTTTTAAGTTCGAATAAATTTGTCCTTGCCTCAGAAAATATAGTTCAGATTGTACAGTACACAACGCCCTGATTTCAACATCGTTTTTGATGCACATTATGGATTTTTCCACCATATCTAGTTCTCAGTCACTCAAATATTATGTGTGTATAGTATAGTGATCTTGTTCTGTATAGACATCAAAACTTTGAAGATTGGATCAAAGATCATTTTAATTTATTAACGATCTGTAGTGGCATATTTTCTTTTGTGAAACAGTATTTGCAGTTTGAATCATTAGTAATGTTGAAATATTAATTTATGTATTCTAACAAATATTCATTTCAAAAATACTTAAATATGAAAACTTATATGTAATAATGTCAATTTGTTTTCTGACTATATTTTGAAACCAACCATACTGTTCCATAATGGAAAATTTTGAATTACTGTTTATTTGATATATCCTAACCACATCAAGTGATAATTTAAAATAAAATTTAAAAAGCTGGGGATTTAGCTCAGTGGTTCCAGCACCTGCCTTGCAAGCACAAGGTCACAAGTTCGATCCCCAGTACAAAAAAGAAATAATAATAATAAAATAAAATTTAGAAGTTTTAACCAATATATATGCCATAGAATTATTTGCAAATTAATATGGTATTGAAATACCCTTGTCCTTAAATAGTGTTCATACTTTTAATAATTTACAAATAATATTCTAAAGGAATTATTTAAAGAATCCTATCAGAAATTATGTCATTAAAATCCTTGTTGGAATACTGAAAACTAAATAATAAAAATACTTTACTATTCAATAATACATAATTAATCAACATTTACAACAGTTATAGAATATTTTAGAAGACTAGAGAGAATAATAAAAACATGTCAATTAGTACTATTAAAATAAAACACATTCTATGCACTGATACTTACTAAACATATAGGATACAACAGAGGAAAAGGTGTGTTCATTTTCATGTCAATATCTTCTTTTTTCTTAGTACAAGTAATTAGAAATTTTTCTCAAATGCTAAGACGACTTCATCTTCCACATCAAAATGAGGTGGAGGACCAGAGGAGTCATATTAGTTTGAGTGATAAAAAAAGAAGATAACAGAGATGATTAAATTATGACATTTGGAGGCATCGGGCTGGACTGTAAGGCGGCGTGATCAGGAAACTGAAATCATCCAAAAACTTCTCTAAATAATACATTAAGCTTCGCTAACCCTAAAGCAGCAACAGAGCTGTTGCAGTGGCTCTTTACAGGCTCATTGTGAAGGGGAGTGGTCAGACCTGTCGAGAGGGGGCTTGTTTGGTCTCTTTGTGTGGTATTTATAGCCTGGTCTGGTTAATGTCAATCTTCACTTTATTGGTATTCTCTTAAATCCTGAAATTTTACCCAGACTTTTCCTTATAAGCCCAAACTTCTCAGCAAACTTTCTGTCAACTTTCAGCAATATAAAAGTTTCATCTTCTTTCCCACAAATTAATTTTTTCCTTTTTATACTGATATTGTAGTACAATAAATTTTACCTAAGACCTCAAGTTCAACTCAAGTATTTGCTGCTTATATACGTACATGCTTTTTCCCCACTCTTCCGTAGCAAAAATAAACAAAACTCTTTTTCTGAGTCCCAAAGACTGACTTGGAAGAGGAAAACCTCAGTTCAACTACCAAGGTAAGACTACCAAGGTGAGCCTTTGTAAGGAGTCATTTGTCTTTGAAAGTTATTCAATCCTCTTTTCAAATGTATAAAAATCAGGTAATTCAAACACAAATGTGGAATATGAAATCACTATTTTGAGCTTACCTATGCTTTCTTATTTTAAAATAAAGAAGCTTAAACATTTAAAAAATAAGTACCTAAAATATTCTTAGTGCCCACTGAGTTTCTAAGTCATTATCCTATCATACCTTACCTTTCTTAGGTTGGATTCCTGTGGAATACATTAAATAAGTAGCAAGAAAGTAAAACAGATTGTATAAACTTATTATATAGTGGTCAGAGGAAAGTACATATAAGCAACTGAAGACAGAAAAAAATGATATCACGTTCTATGTCTATCGTGAATGTCAATGACACAGTGACATTTTCTCAAAAAAAAAAAAAAGAGAGAAAGCAGTTTCTTTATGAAGGTAGTAAATAAAAGTTAAATATTTTCTCAAATATCACTCCTTCAAGATGAGCCCTGATTAAAGACAGCAGATTCCTATGCAATAACTTTCTTTTGGTATCAAAAAATACAAAACATTTCTTTCTGAAATGTTAGGCCAGTACTAGAGGGAGGGTGAAGAAGGCATTTGTGTGAAAATGTAATTTCTCTTCATTTTCTATTATGATGAGTAATGATAAGATGCCTAAAGAGTATCTTAGTTTGTGAGCATCTAAGAACTACAATGTTATATTGTTTAAATTACCAGTAATTTGGAAAAATATAGATCTTTATTATACACAGAAACATATTATTTTTGCTAATATGTCATGTGTGACATTGTTTTCTTTTTTGAAAAATTTTAAAGTAAATAGTGTGATTAATTTCTGCAACTGAGTCTTGATAGTTAATTTGATAGCTGTTCATGTTTCACTGAAATACAAATTATATCTCTAGAATGATTTTTAATGGTAAAATTTTTATATTTCGTATCATTTATTTTTTAAGCTATAAGTTATACTATGTCATGAATTGAAAGGAATTTCCAGTCAGTGGATTTGTATTATTTATTGCACAATATGAAAACAGATATTTTATTATTTCAAGGCACATTAATTTTATTCATACATTGAACATCAAGGCAGAATCTTACAATAAATGTCTTTATTACCCTAAACATATTTCTCTTTCCACTGAATAATTTCAATACAGAGCCCTTTAGTGACTTGGGGTCAAAAATACAATCTTTTCCGCTCCCCTTCCACCTGTCTCTTTTAATTCAATATGGCTCAGAATTTACTCCTTTCTTCCTTAGCCAGTTACATGACCCAGTGTCTACTTCTGAGACCTAACCTTTGGCCCTAAATACTAGGTTATGTTTTGCTTTCAAATATGGTACATATAAATAAAGTACAATCTAAATCAGCGTTAAATCTTTGATCATGTTACCCTAAATTTATTATATTTACTCCTCTACTAATCAGATAATAAACTGTTACTGCTATTTAATATATCTTTTAATATTTTAAATGTACAGGATAATATATTTTATATACCTAATGCATAAAATGCCATATACTGGAAGTACATATTTTACGCTTTATAAAATAATTCTTATTTTCCAACGACGTTACTACTCCATTTATTAATAAGAAACTCCTACAACTTGGTTCCATAGTTACAAGATTGATAATCTTTTCTCAAAAACTTTTTTCAGAAATTTGTATATAAAACCTTAGCTATAGGTAAAAATTCTGAATAAACAATACTGGATATAAATGAGCTACAAAAATAACTACAGAAACAGAGTGTAATGTTGATGTCTCCACGTGGTGGGCCTCAGAACCACAGCTAAGAGTGTGAGACTATGGGCTATGCTTAAATAAACTGTGTTCTAACATGTATTAATCAAGTACAAAGGGCTAAAAAACACGTAAGACTTGTCAAACTGAAAATGATTAAAGTAATTAAGCATTCTTAAAGTTTTGGATTTTATGACCTTTTTCCATTGTATATGCATTGACAGTTTCTTGGGATCAAATAGGACTTTTTTCTTTTTTAGTTAAAAAAAAAAAAACCTACTTTTTTAATTTGAAGAAAATTGGAACTACTTGTTGATTCTGCTGCTGCTAAAAATAAATCTTAATTGATGAGCAGAGCCATGACTAATCTTCATGTTCCAAAATTTCGCTGAAGAAACTCAGGCTTGGCTTTCAGAGTCCGGTTGGCTACAGACAACGATTGCGTCCAGCCCTGCATGCGTCATGCGACCTCTAGCATGAAGTTGGGGCTGCCAGCTCTGGCCTCAAAACCTCTATACCTGGTGAACAACTTTTCACTTTCTGTCTGAGAGACTTTTGAGAGATGTTTTTCTCCTGTTCCCCTTCCACAGTGGCAAGACTCCCACCTGTACCGTGGTTGCTTGCGTGCCCACAGCTCTGTCATCAAGTTTGTGCTAGTGTCTTGATGTATTAAAATGTGGAGCAGCATGTAAGAAACAAATTAGATAGTGAGGCATGTTTTAAGAAATCTTTCAAAGAACACTTCAGTTTTCCAAAATCTTTAAAAGTGGCAACATGGCAGAATAGAAATTAATTTCACATTATTGAAATTTCCTACTAAAAAAAGCACCCAGAGTGTTTTCTTTAAAATATGTTCTGCCTTATGAAATATTATGGAATATAAATCTTGCAGCTAATAACATTTAAGTACTTTTGGGTTAAATTGAACTGAGAGTTGAATATTTGCATTATTTATGCTATGCATAAATAGCATCATACAAAGAAACCCACATAATTGAAATAGTGTCCTACTTTTGCATATGTTGGCTCACATTTTGAGTGTCATTTATTTTTGATTACAAAAGAACTTCAAAATACCAAATATGAGATTTTCAGATTAAATGTAATATTTAGGAAAACAACATGACAAAACCTGTCATAACTGTGTATTATCATTGTCTCAAAATCTGTCTTTCTTTAAAGTTAACCTTCCCACATATAATTGTCTACATAAAAGCCTCTTATAAAACATATCTTAGTATAACTGGAAGTCTCCCATCATTCTTTTGACCTAAAAAGATTTCTCTGCAGATCTTTGCCTGTTGTCTGTTTCCCCCAAGGATCCAGCTGCTACCTTCAAATCTTTATTACATCTCCCTATCAGTAAAACTACAAACTTCACGGCACCCTTCTAAATCCAGGCTCTGGAACATCTCTTAATGAAGGACAACTCTGAGCTCTTGTTCTGCCAAGTCCCAAGATTTAAAAGGAAAAATGATTAAATGTCAGGTTTTAAAAGGGGAGGGAAGCGAAACTTAGCTTGGAACTTTCTTTTAGCTGAAAATTCTTGATATTTTCCAGCCATTTTTTTTTCCATGAAAAGCATTTACTTTTGGTAACTTTGTGGAGATTAAACAACCTTCTCTGCTAAAGGGTGTGATCTGGAAGTTTGGTTTAAATCGCTACTTCCTAGAACCTCCTCCTTCCTCTTGAAAACAACTGTCCTTCATTCCATCCTCAAGTAGTTTAATTTTTGAAGGGTTTTCAATGGTTGATTTATCTTTTCATTATGAAAATATTTATATGATTGGACTGGAAAATACAGTAACAGTAACACAAAGGAAATTGTATTAGGTAAACTAAGAAAGGGAACTAAAATTTACTATAGTGTAGCATCTTCACCAACGTCGTTTCTTTTATGATGTCTTATTTGCATCTGTTTCTGGAAAAGCAAGGCGATCATTCTCTTCATCAGTGTTTTTTTCATTTCTACACCAATTGAGGTGTGGCTGAGGAGTGGTTTTTCCAGCAGGAGGAGGGACAACAAATATGAAATCATTTTTAATTCAAATATTTATTGGTACATTATAAATACACATCATTATCACATTCAACATTAAGAGTTTGTACCAGACTATGACACAACTTGATTCTCATTTTTCCCCTACCCCCACCTACTCCGCACGTTCCACTCCCTTTATATATGAGCTTTGTTTCCTTTTTTTTAAACTACTATCACATTCTTTTTCCCCTTGTTATTTACCCCTACACCTTTTTTCTGTTTTTTTAAAGACATGTTATCAGGGTTTCCTTGCTGTAGCTGTTGAAACTCAGATGTTTGTTGTCCATATCCTTGCTAACATCTGAGATAGAAATAAGAACTTCTTTTGGAATGCAAAAGTGAAAATCCTCTTCTAAATACAATATTTTTAGCAATGCTTCAAAGTGTTTAAGACTTTCTCTATATAATGTTAAACTCCACCTCTATATAACTTGTTCATACATTTCTGGCTTTACATCCATGTGTCTTCTAAAGTTTTGACCAAAATAAAGCTTTGACATCTTACAAGCCAAAAATCTATTTGAAAGATCTGCCTCAAAGTCCAAGAAAGCAGAAAGGTGAAAAATTACCATTTCTTCTCCATTGCTTTTCATTAGAAAATGAGGAAGAAAACTGCAGTTAAATCACCTTATTACCACCTGTGAACTGTAGGAAGCAGTTCCAAAATAATCTTTAGTTATTTAATCTTAAAGTTATTTTTCATTTCTATTCTGTCTTTTGGATTGTAGGCACCAAACTATGTCTCTAATATTTTTAAGTAGCATCTCAATGGATTTGTCTTTCCCTGGTCTCTCCCTTCTACATTTATATTATACATGGCTTCCAGACTAACACTCACAAATATTAATGTGAAGGTGACTTTCTTACCCACATACCCCACATCTTTCATTGATGCACTTGTGTTAATAACCGTGTTCTGTTAGGCATGATCCTCTGCCTAAAGAAGTGTTTGTTGTCTACTTCCTTCTAGAATGACTTCATTGGACCCAGTGGTTCAGAGTAACATGTATACGGGACTAGTTTACAATTCCTTTATAAGTAATTATATTATCACCTCAAAGAAATTGTCATTCAATAATGAATGAAAAAATACTGTAGTAAACTATAGTATGCTGTATATAAATTACTGAGTGTATCATCTTTTGTATTATCTACAATGTGTTAGATAGAAATGCCTACACAGTAAGTAGACATTACTTATATGAAACTTAATTACATAGCATGAGCCGTGATACCTAGTAGATTATGAAAAACTTGATGAAGAAAATTACAAGAAAACACATAACCAGTATGAATTAACTGGGTTTTTTCTTTATTTATTGAGTTTATTGGTACATTTTAGATATACACTATGATCAAATTCAACATTATACATTTGTACCTGTACATGATATATCTTGTTGAATTAACTGTTGAATATAACACCAAGACAACTGTGAACCTACACACACACACACACACACACACACACACACACACACACACATACTTCTTCCCATGTTCCTCATGGGAAGTTCTGGTTTCATTCACTTTCATAGCTATCAGAATTTAGCTGTGCAAAATACCACACATTATTTATCAGAAAATCATGGCTTCATATTCTCTCTGATCATAATCCTTACCAAAATCCCTTCAACCTTGGCACTGTCCTTGACAATAAGAATAAATTATCGCTTGTGTTTTCTTCTCTTCCCTACAGGTCTAATGAAACAAAAACTCAGAGACATTTCCTAACTCAACTGTGCAGAATGATAGAGACAATCACTGCAAAATGGCTCCAGGGAAGAAAGGCCTTCTGTATCCATTACTTTTTGCTTATTTTCTGAGATGGTTTTCACTGATGTTCATGCAAAATTATTAGCTAAACTAAAACAAAATTTTTGAAAAAGTGAAAAAAATTTTGAAAACTCACCTTCCAATTTTTTTTACTAAAATTGCCTCATGGGAAAATTATTTCCAAATGTCTGTTACTGAGGACATTTTACAGTATAAAAATAATTCTCTAGTGTGCATGCAGACACACACCAAAATTCAAAGCTTTTGAGTTAATAGTAGTGATAGATGCAATGTATGACAGAGATTTAAAAACTAACACATGCTGTAAGCCACTTTATTATTGCTTACATGACCAAACTTTTCTATAAGAAAAATATGACTAACTCCGATTAATTTAATAGAATGTGTAACCAGATGGGAAAAAATATCTAATCATGAAACATAAGAATGAGTATAACTAATAGAAAAAGAAAAAAGGGTAACAATTATTACTAACACAATACTAACTTGAAAATCCTATAAATTGAGTTTTAAAAAAATATTTTCATTATAGTTCCATGGGGCAGGGTGGGTTGGTCCAATGGTCATATACACTAGTCAGCATTTCTTATAATGAATTGCATTAGGGAGAAGTGCTCTGTAGAAAAAGATCATACTTTCTAGCAGCTCTGGATGCAAACAGTGACGGAGACCACTTTGTGTGAACTAAAATTCATAAACTGGGGTCCAGAGTTTTAGCTTATTGGCACTGCAACTGCCTTGCAAGAACAAGATTCTGAGTTCAATCTCTGATACCAAAAACAGAAAAAAGAAAAAAAAAAAAGGAAAAGTCTGAGTCTGCCCATTAGCCTGAAAGGCATCTGTGAAGAGCCCACGGTTGGTGTGAGGAGAAGAAACACCTCAGCCATCACTGGTTATAGTCACAGATCAAATGGGTGGCTCTGTAATGGCTTGGATGGTAAGACAACAGCACAGCTAAGGGCAGTCTGACTCACACAGAAAATCCCCACAGAGGCAACGATCAGTCCACAGGAAGAAGCAAATTCCCATTAATCAATGACCTGTTCTTTTTACAATACCAGTTTTCACACAATGGTTCAAAATATCTATGTTATTTGTTTTTGAAAAAATCCTTTTTTAGATGCTATGTGACTACCAATAAGTAAAGATATTGTCAGATGTATAGTGGTCTCCTGGAATGCTGAACTATTATTATATTCGGTTTATAAATTAGCTTAGATCAAGATGGCGAACGCTTCGGAGACAAAGTACCAGACTGCAACCTGAACTCCATTTATTTTCACAAACTCACAACGCTGTCATTAAGCCTGAAATTGAGTTTCTTATTCATTAAAAATGATCGTTATTGGATGCTCAGCTGCTCTCCGCAGCACACTTCCCATAGCTTTGCCATCAAGGAATAGGATTAAGCTTTCTACTCTTTTTATATCACTAGTCTTTAGAATATCCAGTCAAATTTAGCAGAAATCCAGCAGCCTTTTATGTAGCCCAGTTTTGCCTGTCCTGATCACATGCATGATCTGAGCAGATGTGATGATGAGGTTGCAAACAAATGCAGGTAGGGAACAATCAAATAGAAAACGTGAACAAATTGGACTCATTTTAAACTACCAGGGCTAAGTAACTAACAAGGACTATAAGTAACCAGAGAGTACAGATTCCATCCAGAATAGTGCTATCTTTCGATTCTAAGCAATTCAATTTAGCAAATTCACTTCTAAGCTGTTGTCCTAAAATGCTGTGTGATTTCAACTAACAGTCAAAACTACACAGTCAATACAAAAACTCTCCCAACACATCTAAATCAAAAGCATTTTAAAGAAATTCGGAAGCCAATTAATGTTATTAGAAGTCTATGGATATTGCTTTAAAAACTCCAAGTAATTGTTTCCTGGTAAACATGTGTGTTAATGATTTTAGTCAGATAAGGAGACAATTATTGAAACCACTAATTAAATTTGACATCTCATATATAAACATAACCTTGATGGAATTTTCTAATTAAATAAGACACTTGAAGTTCTATTAGTTCCTATTAGTGCATAGTTTACTCTTTTTTTTTTTTTTTTTAGGTTTTTTGAAACAGAGTCTCGCTTTGGGGTTCAGGCTGGCCCTGAGCTCAGCTCAAACTCACATCACAGCAATCCTCCTGCCTCTGCCTCCTGAGTGCTGGGATAACATACATGAACCACCACGCCTGGCACTGTAATATGTGGTACTGGTTGCTGCTGGGGTGAGTCTCCACACCCAGTATACTATGTGGTTACCGGGGATTGAACCAGGGTCCTTGCGCTCGCAAGACAGGCTAACTCCCCAGCATAGTTTACTCTTATCCAGTGTAAAATTCCTTTTCCTTCACCTCTGAGGGAAGAATAATACTCTGCACTAGAATCCATTCCTCATTAGTCTTAGAAATCTGTGTAGGACTTGAAGAACGGTGATAATTTCTTGAAGCTTCTTATATATTATATATTTTATTTAGCCTGGCACATATAATCTCTTTTTGAAAAACACACAGAATATTTTGTTCTTCATGAGAGCTTCACTCAGTGGAAACTATTGAGCCTACCTGAGATTCACTCACTGAAAAAAGGGAAAACTTAACTCCATCCTTTTCAAGATTTTATGTCTCATCTAAGCAGAATAAACAGATGATAAACTAAATACTTCCTCATAATAGAGAAATCTTAGAACATAGATTTGAACACATGTGGAAAGCTGAAAAAGTAGTCAAATTATTACACATTGTCATTATTAAAAGTAATTAAATAATTTAGGTGCATTCACTGAGGCTAGGAAAAAAGAATCAATTCTAACTTATCACATGTTCTATCAAAAATGGTAGTTTGAATCACTGCTCGTTTGTTTGTCAAGAATTTTAACTGTCTATGATTTCCAACTTGTACATCAGTGAAAGAAAAAAAAATTAGTAATGATTAAAAAGTACAAAGCAAAGTACCTAAGATACTTTAGATATCTTTCTGCCAAACTGGAAATATTAAGTAATAGTTTAAGAAACACAGCCTAACAGCATTTTTTCTCTACATAGTTAATTGCATTTTCAAAGCTGATTGATAGCCTAGGTACCAGACCTACAATCAGTGCTTTAGTGCCAACTACTCAAGTAGTAGAAAGTTGTGCTCATTTATGCTCCTGCAATATTTTATTACAAGTCATGATATTTCAATTCATTATGCTGTGAATTCCTAGAAGATAAATTTACAATTTAATTTTGGTTACCCATCTAAATAGAGGGCATAAACAGAGTAGATGGTAAATAAACATTTGGTAAATTAATAAATCAGTCACTAGATTATATGAAAATTTGTCAGCTTAAATAAAATCTTAATTAGAATGGGAACTGGAAGCAGGTGTGGTTCAGTCTGAGGCCTGTTTCCTGGCTGGTGATCACAGACAGAGTACTTCACCACTCTTCAACCTTTCTTCACATACCTCGCAAAGGCTCACAGGGAAGATCTGGAAAGATCCTGGAAAATAAATTGTAGTGGCACTTCCTGAGGAAAAAAACAGCAACTCCTGAAGAATT